>JAMQGT020009142.1:0-14012 GCA_024447675.2 Pterophyllum scalare | reverse complement strand
AATGTATTTCTATAAAGAGTAAATAAGTATAGTAACACATACTTTTTTTAAAGGCATTTTTTAAAGTAATAAACCAAATAGTGTTGGTTTCATTAGTTTAAAAAGACAAAAATATTGCCCTAGTTGAAGATAATTCATAAAAAATGTTTTGATACCTCAGCCAAATTATTGATCTCTCTGGATCTAATTGGTCTTTTAAACCTATAAAAATGATTGAGAATGACATAAATAAAATATCCCTGATTACATCAGTATGGTATCAAACTACTATGAGAAAAGAAAGACACTAAAAATGTGGTATCGTGTTATGGAAGAATACGTACTGCTTCATTTTTTAAGATTAGGGCAAAATTTAGACACATCAGGATGTTGCACATAAAATAATGTAAAGACAGCAGCTCAGTGTGCAGTCAGGTCTTGATTGGTCCAGGTACACATCTCTGAGATGCACACTTGTGAATATCATCCCCCAGAAGAAAATCTGTTCTTGGATAAAATACATAAGTTTTTACTCAGTCATGCAGATCTTAAAGATACCTAGTAAGTAGGGCAGTTTAGGCAGGTTGCCATCAGCGGGCACAAGCAGATCAACAGCACCACCTTCCCAAGAAAGCTCAAGCTCTGCTGCATCCAGTTCAGTTTGCTGCCTTGGCACATCTACACATGTACACATATACAAGATCACTTCATCTCTCACCAGTCAGCTGGAAAATCTGGTAAATGCACAGGTGAGGAAGTGGCTTGGCTTGCCAAGATGCCTCAGCAGAATAGGTTTCTATGGGAATGGAGCCCTATGCCTGCCTATCTCCAGCCTGATGGAGGAGTTCAAGTGCATCAAGGAAAGACTGGAAATGACTATCAAAGAGTCTCAGGATTGAGTGGTGAGAAGGGTCGCTCCAACCCTTATCACAGGGAGAAAGTGGCGCACACAAAATTGGCACTCCATCACAGGACATAACAGACCACAACCAAGATGGTAGAGGGGGATGTGGCCTTTCAGTAGTGAGACCTGCCTGGTATAAGGTGATTGCAACAGAACACCAACTCCTGGTGGTGGAGAAGGTCCGCCATCAGGAGGAAGCAGCAAGGTACTCTAAGGTCGCTCCCAAGCTGAGAAGGGACAATGGACAAGATGGGACACAGCTGAGAGGAGGAAGATCATGTGGACAGAGTTATGGAGCATGAAGTTCAGCTTGTTGAGCTGTTCCATCAGAACCACATATGATGTCCCGCCAACCTAAATCTTTGGCTGGGGGAAGATCCTGCCTGTTCATTATGTTCAGCACCAGGAACACTTAAGCATAGCCTTGTGGGATGTAAGACCAGTCGAATGCAAGGCGGATACACCTGGAGGCACAATCAGGTTTTAAGGTGCCTGTCCAGGAATCTTGAGAAACCGAGGTTAACCATTAATGCCATGCCTTTTAACACCCAGACCGAATTCCCCCGGTTTACATCTTTTGTCCAGTAGGGGGAGAAACAGGTGGAAAGAACATCGCCTCCACAACCAAGCCCACTGGATGGTGCCAGGGACTGGGAAATGCACGTAGACTTGGATCAGCAGCTCTCTTTCCCATCTAAGACTGCAGCCACCAACGTGCAGCTAGATTTGGTCAAAGTCCTACCAGTGCGCTTTCCTCATCGAACGAACGGTCCCATGGGAGGATGCTGTGGAGGAGGCATTTGATTGGAAAAGGTTGTGCTATGCTGATCTTGTAGCTGATGCTGCGTCAAGAGGCTCGAAAGCTGAGCCTTGTCAAGTTGAGGTGGGGTGCACAGGCTTCATCACAAGTTCTACCATAAGGCTCCTGTGGGAAGTCAGGATTAGAGGACAGGCCCAAAGGAAAGCAGTGAAAGAACTGGCAAGCATGGCTGAAAGGAGCAGTCAAGAGAAAGGACTCCCCCCCCATGTTCCCAGAGATTTATTGATATTCCATTACTGTCAGAACCACCAAAATGGATGGCTTTGTCAAGTAGTGATTTTGAACACATTCTGGTCTTGCTTCCTCGTTGGCAGGAGCAATCAAAATAAGCCAGCTGCAGAAAATGGATAATTTTAATGTCTTTAGATTGTCACATGATAAAGTTACTGACCTTGGTCTGTTGTGTAGCACAGCAGTGAGGTCAGACCTAAAGATAAATACACACAAGTTAATCTGAGCATTCAGATCATTTAAAGCAAGGCTCCTACCATGTCTGCATTCTACTTGTCTTACTTTAAAACATCTCAGATCTCCACAGTCAGCAGGGCGCTTATGGCACACCAAAACACTTTGTAACATACTGTGTGTGTCATGGTCCTGGGGCTTTTGCTCACTGTTTTATGTTTTTGTTATTGAAGTTCTATTATTTAATTTTTCTCTGTACTGTGTTTCATAGCTTGCTTTTGCCTTAGTTTATTATGGATCTGCTGTTTGTGTTTTCAGGCCTTACTTTAGTCATCTGAGTTATGTTCTTGGTTATTAGTTATGTTTTGATTAATAGTTCCCCAGGATTTCCTGGTGTGTGTTGTGTCAAGTCCGTGTCTCTGTTTCCTCATCTTGCTTCCTGTTTTATTTTGCTGGTTTTCATTCCCTGTGTGTGTGTTCTTTTTTGTTTCCCTTGTTTCATTAGTGTAACCTGTGTTCCCAGCTGTCTCCACTCCCTTCATTATCTCTTGTGTATTTAAGCCCTGAGTTTTCCTCTGTTCATCGTGTCCTTGTCATTAGTCTTTCCTGCTGTGTGCCCTTATTTCCAGATTCATTTTCATGCCTAGTTCTATTCAAGTTGTAGTGAGTTTGTAGTTTGTGCTGCTGGCACCAACCAGCTCTGCCTTTTGTTCTACACTTGGAAATAAAGTTCAGTTCTTGCCTTTCGAGTCCTGTGTTGGGGTCGTCTACCTTGCCTGCAACAGCGTTATATGACAGTGCGCCACAAAACTAGTGTGTTGAACTAAAGCAGGCGTAATGAGCACAAGCCTTTCCAGTCCCTGCTGAACAAATGCTTCGAAAGCTGTAGTTTTGTAAGTGTTTGACCAGCTGTGTTTCTGTCTGATTTTTGGGTCATTCAAATAATCAAACTCTGTACTGTGGTATTTTCTGTTTGGCTTTTTAGGGCTATGCACTAACAGCAGTCATGTGGCACCCCTATGCTTTCAGAATGTTTGCCCATCCTTTAATACAACTTCAACTCACTCACTCACACAATGCAGTCCTAATTGAACAAGCTCATAATGTGGGAAACTTTAGAAAACACTCCATAAAGCACTCTGGCAAAGCTCAATGGGGATCAAGGACAAGGAAGTGATGATGGAAGAAGTGCGAACACATTTAAAGAAGCACTTTGAATAACAACCTCCACCAAAGTAGCTTTAAGCTATGGGCAGTAGTTACTTGGAAGGTAATAGTGTTATATTTTATATATAAATATTATGTAGGAGTGGTAATGGATATTGGGTTTTGATTTTAAATAACTGGACATGATTAACTTTTATATTATAATTAATAATTCTGTTTCTGTTGGCAACACTTTCTTTAAAGTTAGAACACATTTCGGGGTCAACTTGAAAGAAAGGCAGACATGAAATGTAAAAGTGTGATCAGAGGTCAAATGTGACATATTTGGATACAAACTATAACGTGATATTTAGAATCTCCATTTACAAATATCATTTCCTAAATGTTGCCAGTAAAAACGAGGGGAGCAGAATTTTAAGACAAAAAATTTTAAAGACAAAATAAATCTTAAAGTTTTGCCCTGTTTAGCCTTGGTGAAGAGGTCAGAGATCCAGAAAGCATTATTTTAGAATCTCCATGTTAGCAATACAAACAATGAGAGTAAGAAATATAGTTTCAATTAGCTCTATGTAGCATTATTACCACTTTGATCTTCTATTGACAATCTACTGACACTGAAAGAGAGGTCAGAGGTCAAATGTGACATGATGTTTTAATTCTTTATACAGTACTTCCTCTATGTTGGCAACACACAAACCAGTTTTTAAGAATGACAGTGTGTGGGTTAAGGCTTTTTGTCAGTTTTCCACCAATAAATCATGAAGACCTCATTAGATTTAAGACAAACGTGACCCCGCTCTACACCCTACAAAGTTTTATGAGAATACATTGAAAACTTTCTGAGCCATCATGTTTACAAACAGAATAATCATACGCACACACACAAATGCTACCAAAAATAACCTTGGTGGAGATATTAAAAAGATTGGACTTACACAACAGCTGCAGCAGAGACTCTGGCTTCATTTTACGACCTCAGAGCTCACTGAGCTCAACACTTGTTTGGACGCAGCAGTTAAACCAACTTCCTTCCTCTTTCTACCCTGCATCTGTATGCTGCTGTGTGGTTTTCTTACTAGCAAAAGAATGGCTAATCTATTTTTAATTTAAGCACAGGAATGAGTCATGATTTGATGTGATCTTACTGTATTACAATCTCAAAGGTTTCCTTTGTAACATAAACTACAAAATCTCAGGCTGAATGGTTTTCAGTAAAGCTCATATCTGCTTTCCAGTGTCCATATTGACCTGAGAGATATAGTGTTAAACAAAGGCAGGCTCTCTTTGTGTTAGCTGGTTTGACAAAAGCACAGTGGTTATCAGCTTGGTCTCTGAAATCAGACGGTTTCAGGTGCACGCTCACATAAAAATGAAGCATTTGAGACATCGTTTCACTCTCCTGCACAAAATGGATCAACAGCACCCTCCCCCATCAGAGATGTTATCAGAGGAACAGGTGATACAGATCTATAAAAACCATGAAAATATAACAGTAAAAGGCAACAGTGGTGCTGTAAATGAAGCACAAACAAAGCTTTGTAGCTGTGTAAGATCAGGTCCACACATAAATACCAAAAAAATGCAGTCAATTTTCAGCTTTTATTTAAAGACTTGTTTTTTATTTTGCACAAACTGTTAAAGAATTACAGCCATTGTTATATACAGTTCTCCATTTTCAGAGGTTCAGAATGAATGAGACAAATTCAAAGACTCTTTTTAATATTTGGATGGAAAAACTTTGCACCCAATGTCTGCCTGGAATCTAGAAACCATGGACATCACCAGATGTTGTGTTTCCTCCCTTGAGTTGCTCTGTTGTGTTGAAATCGGGTAACTGACTTGGTCATTGAAGGAGATCATCTTCTCGGTTTGCTTTTGCAGAATGCTTTAGCTCATTATCTGAGCAGAGAGTACAGGCCTGTCCACTTCAGACTTCATCTTGTTGCTTATATCAACATTCACATCATCAGTAAACACCATTGGCTCAGTTCCACTGGTAGCCATAGTTACCCAAACTATAACATTACCTCCAACATGTTAGATAATGGTATCATTTGGATCACAAGTTGGTTTTCTTCTTCTTGCTTTTCTCTTCCCATAATTCTGTTACATGCTCATGTTAGTTTCACCTGTCTAATGTATTGTAAACCCTTGGTGTTTTGATGAAGGCGTCTGCCTATATGGATTCTCGGGAGAGCTAAGCAGGAGGCGTTGAAAATTTCCCTCTTCCCTGATAGGAATCGACTCTTTGCTACAAAGAATCCGCCCTTACAGCTCGCTTGTTCAGGAATCACACTTCATAAGCCAAAATTATTCCCATGGTTAGGAAAAACAACTTCACATCTAACCAAGTCAACAACACTCACAAGTGGGTAGGCGTATCATCAAGTGTACCATTAAGAGATTGAATCAGAATACCAAGAGTTTACAACAAGGTGCAAATCACTGATTATGGTTGAGACCAAGAAGGTCAGATTAGACTTTGAAAGAAAACCTCTAAAAGAGCCTGTATGGGTCTGTACGGGTCTGTATGGGTCTGTATGGGTCTGTACGGGTCTGTACGGGTTTAGGGTCTGTATGGGTCTGTACGGGTCTGTATGGGTCTGTATGGGTCTGTACGGGTCTGTACGGGTCTGTATGGGTCTGTATGGGTCTGTACGGGTCTGTATGGGTCTGTATGGGTCTGTACGGGTCTGTATGGGTCTGTATGGGTCTGTACGGGTCTGTATGGGTCTGTATGGTGGGCACTGTATCTATCCAATTGGTAGAGCAGAAAATGTAGAAAAAGTATAATTGTCATGGTCCGGCCTGCCTGTTTTCTGTTTTTTTCTCTTTCTCTCCTCCCGTGCTCTTTCTCTTATCAGCGGTCTGTGTGCATGTGTGAGCATGTTTGTATCCTTGTTTCAGAGGAGGCTGTTATGAGAATGGTATGGCCCCTTAAAGTCAGAAAGACTCAGCAGTCAGTGACGCATGTGGGCATGAGGGCAGAGAGATGCTAGTAGAATAATAAAAGGCACAGTTTGTACAGTGTTTGTACAGGCTAAAGCTTATACTGCTTGGACTGAGCAGCTAAGCTAGAGTTAAAATGCCCCTCTCAACCCATGCCCTGCTATCGTAGACCTGTATGCACATGTAACTAGCCACTCAAACCCATTAAGGGTGCTAACAGCAGCTGATGAGAACCTAAAAGAGGCATCAACCAGCTGCAGGAGATATGCACATCTCAGCCCCTTTCTCTGTGAAGAGGAGCCAGTTGAAACATGGCAAACAGTGACTGAAACACCACATGACCCCCCACAGCCCAAAGCACAAACCCTTTTCTCAAAGACATTGAAAAAATAACTCGTGACTTCCTGAACAGTGGGGATAGTATACCAAGCCATGTTCCCCTTTACAGAGTCAACAGTATGCAGCATTGTCACCTACTGCTACCATTACAACCCCCCCACTCCAACCCATTTTCTTCACCCAGAGCACCTCTGTCTATGGTGGATCCCCCTGTCCCGCCTGCACTGGACCTCAGATACCCAGTTGTAACCCACCAGAGGAGACTACAATTAAAGGACTCTCCCACCAAACGTGTTCAGCCTAAGTCACGAATACAGCAGCCCTCCTTGTACCATCAGCCTTCATCTAAGAGGATGACTATGATCATAACGAGAGAGTTCCCACTTAAAGGCCCAGTCAATACAATGGCACCACTTTTCCTGCACCAGTTTCAGAGCTGTGCAAAGGCAAATTATTGGTCAGAGAAGACCATGGTAGTCCAGCTAAAGTTCTGCCTATTGGGAGCTGCAGCAGCAATCATCCACAGAAAACCTCAGTCCTTACAGTGGGAACAAATGGAAACTGCATATGGCCCTTCTTCAGAATACGCAGCTGCAGTGGCTACTAAACTGAAACAACAAGTGGGTAAAGCTCTACACGTGTTGAGAGATGACTTAACATGGTAAAGTGTCAATGGCTTACAGTGACGGAACAGTGACTGAGCAAAGTGCTATAGATGAAGGTTTTACTAATGTTGTGGGCGATTCAGAGATTATCCAGAAACTGTTGGCACAGTGGCCCCGTACACTAGCCCAAGCTTATAACATCGACCGCCGTCACAAAACCACAAAGCAGGCGGCATCATATGGAACCACCCTCATGCACACAGGGACATGCAACCTGGCTAAACGGGTTGCTGAGGGTGGGATTTACCCCTCCCTATCGCTCCCAACTGACCTTCGCTGCCTTGCCTGAGATGTGGGTGACTGTGGGTCCCGGGATGCATAGTTGGATGTTGTGGTGTGGATTTTGGTCTGCTCCCTTGGGGATTGTTGCCTGGGGGTGGCTTGGGCCTTTTCGGTGTGGGAAACTTTGCCATAACTGCTCCGGTCTGGGTCACATGAAGAGAAACTGCCCTCACCAAGAAAGAAAGCCAAAAATCCGGTTCCATCATTCTCTCCCAGAAGCTTGTGGCCCACTGGGCTTCACCTCAAACCCAAATGCCAGGAAAAGAGCATTCACATGCTGATGCATGAGCTGGAGGTATGTGTGGTTCTGACCACTGTGGCAGGGAAGAGTGTGGTGCCTTTAAACCTCTACGACGCCATTTATCTCAAGGTCTGCCCTCTCCTTCAAACATCTGGGACAGAGACTGTGATTGGGGTCGGGCCTGGCGACATACCTGTTCTTGGCGAAACATATATACCTGTACAGATTAACAACCATCAGGTGAGCGTGCATTTCTTGGTTGCTGACGTAACTAGTAGGCCTAATGAAGTGATCCTCGGTCACCCATTCCTATTCAAGCCTAGGTGTATCTTGACTTTGGAAACCACCATATAGTACTGTTTGGAGAGGATCCTTCAGCCTGCATGAGTTCTACTTCAAGCGACCATGGCTTAGTCTTAACTGACTGCTGGCAGGTCCCCTGTTGTCCCCCAGCATCTACAGGCGCTCTGCATCCAGAGTTCCACTGAGCTTAATGTGGGGGAGCAGCTCCAGCTAGCACAGTTGGCCTATGCGTGTTCTCCATGGGCCCCAATGACCGTGGCTGCACCAACTTAGTGCAACACAACATTATAACCCGACCTGGTGCTCCAGTCAAGCAGCCACCATGCAGGATGGCGTGGGATAAACAACAGAGTGCTGACCAACAGAATCAGCACAGCTTGGAGGCAGGCCTAGCCCACAGCAGCCACAGTAGCTGAGTGTCACCTATAGTGATGGTATGTAAAACAAACAGAAACAAGGGAGTTAACCCCAAGGTACCCTGGAGAAAAGGAAATCTCCCTTTTAATCTCTGACCACGGTCTGAGAGCTGCGCACAGGAAAGGTTAACAAGGTGTTCCCCTGGTTGAACAGTTGCAGATTTGCTAATCAACTCTACTGCTGCATGTTTGAGCTCATCAAGGACTGACTTACTTAAGGCTGGAGAAATCCCTTAGTCATTGCCAGATCATTGTGTCCACTAAGGTACAGATGCTGGTTCCCGTCTTGGCCATGATCACTCTGTTTAGTCCTTATTTTAACCTTCATCTCAATGCACATCTACTCAGTAGTGATGGTATGATGAAGTCCAGCAAATGTGCTGAATCTTTCTGTCCAGCCGCTTCACCAAAAGCCTGATCATATGAAGCCCCGTTTAACAGCTCATTTAGGAGTGCTGACATCTGCTGGACATTTGATGTACAGCATTCCTGCTGTTATGTTACAAATTAGCTGGTGGATCTTTTAGCATAATTATCTAATTATTATGTCAAAATCTCCATGTGACATATTGTAAAACCAGATCAAATAACTCATCCTGATCATCTATATTAATAGATCAGTTGTAGTATATCAATAAAGTATTGTATATAGACAGTGTGTGGTGTGTTTGTGGATAAAAAAGTTGCAGGAAGTGGAGGGGGGTGCTTTATTTATTTTTAATCAAATAATAGGTATTTGACAGTGATTCCTTCTTTTTGGTATAACTTAGCCTCATAAAACCCTCTCTCACAGAAACAGAAGTTCTAATGTGTACAGGTGAGGATCCAGGTGCTTCTGATTATGCCTCAATAACAGTGTATCAGACTCACCTCAGATCAGCCAGAACACTTCCTCTATTTCCCACTGCTTTTTCAGCAACTCAAAGTACATAATGAGGCAGTCACGTGATTTCAGAAAAGGGGGCCCCAGTTGGCTTTTGGCAAGTGATTTTCTCAAAAACGATATGGGCCTCGACAAAGGCTTCATTTGGACACGCCCCCTTTCGCTCGACACAGGCCTCGGTGCTGTAGCATTAGATGTAACATCACTACTCTCTTCTGTTGAGCTCAAGGCATGCTGCACCATCTAGTGGTACAAATTATTATTACATCAAAATATGGGCTGGATCTTTCTAAAGGGCCCTCGAGAGCAGTGGTGCAGACTAAGATGTGTCCATATTATTTTGTAAAGTTTTTCCTCACGACTAAAGACCAAATAGGAACTCCTTGATGAGACTGTAGAACTGAAATATGTGGTGGACTGTAAAGAAAACTCATAATCAGCAATACTTTATTGATCCATGGGGAATGTTGTTTTGTTACAGCTGCTCTCAGAGACACTAATATTCCACAGGCTGTAAAGACTAGAATAAAGAACGCATAGAAAACAAAAGTAAAACCAAAGAATGGGCTGTATGCACTTTATACAGCATTCTGGGAATATTGATCTCTCTGTAATATTATCAAATAACTTCATCACACATCATATTACTGTCACTGTCTTCAAATCACTCTTTTTCAAAGACACTCATTCAGTGATTACAGCCCAGCCTAAATGACTGTGGTTCATTAAAACATGGGAATACTTGGGCCTCTCCTGCTTAGAAACAGCAGGTAAGCCACCTGTCGAAAGTGGGCTGAAACACATCAGATTCTGCCTTGGCCATGGTCATGTGATGTAGATGTTTTGAACCACGCTTTGGAGCAGAGTTTGAAACATCTGCCTGTGACAGTGATCCAACCAGACTCTCCATGACCGCTGACGTCACACTTGTAGAGGACTTCATCAGACCTGGAAACATGCTGGATGGTCATGTGACCCGTGTTTACCATCCCAATGAAGTCTCTCAAACTTGAAAAAAAGGCGACTGGACTTCTTTAGGTTTTTTAATATGTTTCACTTCTTATCCAGTATGTGGGAAGCTTTTGACAGCCAGGTTAGTGTACAGGCAGAGTAGCTACAACACCATTGCTGACGGCACTGTAGAGGTAAAAAAAAAAAACCCTCAGTGATGCATTTGTTTTAATGGTATATGATCCACTAGTTTATTAATGGGGATGATGTGCTATAAATCTATAAATTTATATTCAGTCAATAAATAAATATATACTTATAAATATAATAAATACTTATATCTTGTATACCTGGAATAATTGCTCTCTGTGAATGGATTTTTTTTCCAAAGCCAGAGGTAATCTGTTAAAAAATAAAAGCCAACCTTTGTCAGCTCAAAAATTGCTGAATGACCACAGCAGCCTTTTTCCTTTATATATTTAATTTTAATAAATTGGTCTGTTGTGCATTACACTGAATGAATAAGCAACTGAAACAGCCTCACAAATGAACACAACAGAAAGAAAAGAGTTCCTGCTGAAACACACTGTTCATTACACTCACAACTTGCTGTGTTGAATTTTCTAATTTTCTTTTTTTATTGTACAGGGATCCATCCATTCTCTTCTGCTTATCCGGGGGTATTGTACAGGGAGATTTTCAAAAACATATGTTGATCACATTGATTGATACCGTAAATGATACTGAATTTTCTTGGAATGGCCACTAGGTGGCAGTTCTTTTATAGAGGAAATATGAATGCAGAGAGGAGAGGAAGTAGTTGGGTTTGCGTCTGCCCCTCACCTCTGGACTGCACTCATGTGTTTGTTTGGTTTGGTATGGCATCAGAGGGCCTGTTCCAGGAAGCAGGTTTAGCTACAGCTCTGGGTTTGTAAACCCTAAAATGAGGGAAACTCGGGTTTTCAGATCCAGAAAGAGAGCTAACTCCAACTCTGACTCAGTTACCGGGGTAACAGACTGCAGGTAGGCGCTGTCTGCCATTTCACAGTAACAAAGGCAATACATTAAAATATACTGCACATAATTAGTCTCACTGTCTGCACTGCCAAGATCATTTGTGATGCAGAACACTTGACTCAGTGCATCATGAGCAACAGATTTGCAAATGGTAACTATATATCCCCAGTTGTGTTCTCACATTGTTTAAACCATCTTAAAATGCACCTGCCCTGTTGTTACAGGACAGCTTGATGGATGCCTGCTGGGTGATAGGGGGATACCCATGCCAGCCCTGTCTGCTGACCCCTTATCCTGACCCTGAGCCAGGGCCCCAGCAGCATTTCAATGCGGCCCACTGCAGGACTCGTGCCCGGGTGGAGATGACAATAGGCATACTCCAATCACATTTCAAGTGCCTGCATGGACTCAGGGTACCACCAGAGTACATCATTGTAATATCATTGTAGCATGTGATATTCTCCACAGTATTGCCACCATTAGACGAGAGCAACACTCTGTCATACAACTGAATGAGCCTGAGGAAGATCATCCTATTCACCCTGGAGATGTTCATGATGGAAGAGCTGTCAGGGACCACATTTGCTGTAATGCCTTTTCAGATTAGTTTGCCCCATCCCCAGAAGAAAAAAAAGACTCCTTAATCACAATTCATTTGCTCTTCTTTATTTCCTGAAAATGTAAAGGCAGCAATTTTTATTTGTGGATTCAGAGAGAATTCACCCGTGAGAGGTTACGACCCTCTAACTGGTGTTTCAGCAATTCAGTTTCAAGATCTGTTTTCCTGATCTGGTGCTTCCAATATGTGATTTCCAGATGAGTTTTGATAATTTTCTTCATGAGGTACGTCTTGTTGAGTTCCTTAAAGGGTAACTGGGAACACATAAAAATATCACATTCAGTATGATACAGTTCAATTCAAGTCATGCAAATGCTGTGTTGATATGTGCTGTGTCAGTTGATGGGGCATCGTCAAGAATACACAAACACCATGATATTTCTATATTTTCATGACTATACAATACCTCTGTAGGCCCATCTAAATCTCTCCCAGCAGATACTGTGTCTTCATCATCTTCCTGTGATGGACAGCAATATTCCATTTTAGCACACTTTCCCTATGAGAGTCTCAGAAGCATTCAGTGGCCTACTCACAAGTGAAAGGGCTGGAACGGGTCCTGGTGAGGTGGAAGGCTCAACATGGACGATCACACCATCGGCAACTGTTGAATGAATAAGGATTGCATACACACATGTATCTATGTCTCTACAGATAGATGGATAGTGCCCACTTGTACCCTGGGGGGTGACTGGCTCAGACAGCCTCCAGTGTTCTGACTCAGGGCAAGCTCTACCGCCCAGTCGCTCCAACCCCCATCATCTCTAAATGCACTGAGAGACTAATTATCCCTCATATTAGATCTGCCATCCCAGATGACCTTGACCAACATCAGTTTGCCTATAACACTAACAGGTCAACAGAGGACACTGTTTCATAGCCCTCACTCATCTAGAGTGAAAAATTCATATGTAAAAATGCTGTTTTTGGACTTTAGTTCAGCCTTTATTACAGTTATCCCACATAACCTGGTCAAAAAGAGCAATATGGGCTTGGGCAGTTCATTGTGCTCATGGATATTTGGCTTTCTCAACAACAGACCCCAATTTGTCAGGATGGGAGACCACACATCCTCAACTGTCATCATGAACACAGGTACCTCACAAGGATGTGTCCTCAGCCCCCTGTTCTGCTAACTCCTCACACACGACTGCTCTCCCATTCACACGTCCAATAACATCATCATGTTTGCTGATGACACCACCATTGTAGGACTGGTCACGGACAACAACGAGTCAGCCTACAGGGAGGAGATCCAGCATCTGACAGTATGGTGCAAGAATAATAACCTGGAATTGAAACCCAAAAAAAACAAGGAGCTGGTTGTGGATTTTAGAAGATCCACACGCACTGAGACCACGGCTCTCCACAGTAATGGAGTGGAGGTCGAGAGAGTGGAGAACTTTAAGTTCCTTGGGGTTCACATCTCTGGTGACCTCGTCTAGGCTCTCAACACTCGACACCAAGTGAGGGAGGCATAACGGAGACTTTACTTCCACAGGAAGCTTAAGCACTCCCACCTCCCTCAACGCTTGCTGGTGAACTTTTACAGAGATACCACTGAAAGCCTCCTGACCTACTGCTGCACAGTCTGGTTCTCCAGCTGCACAGCACGAGACAGGAGAGACCTGCAGCGAGAGGTGAGTGATGCAGAAAAAAATCTCGGGTACCTCACTACCCCCCCCCCCTCAGTGGCATTTATAACAGCCAATTCCAGGAAAAGGCTATCTGTATTGCAATGGGCACTACCCTGGACACCCCCCCCCCCAACTAAAAAGGGATTCAGACAATTAAAGGCAAACATGCTGAAAAACAGCTTCTTCCCTCAGGCTGTGATTTTTTCATTTTTGTCTTTCAACTCAGTTTTCACAGTGCAAAATGAAAAATAAAGCTTAAGCACTTGCCGAGGCTTTCCATTTTATTACTGGTACCAAGGGCAGGTACTGATACTCTGGCATATAGCCTTGTTAAGAATTGTACAGTGCATGTATGCCACAGTGGCCAGCAGGTGTCACTGTGGAGATACAATTCTGGCACAACTGCTTTGAATGAGAGTGAAGCTCCTCACCTAT
>JAMQGT020009141.1:0-20000 GCA_024447675.2 Pterophyllum scalare | reverse complement strand
GTGTGTCATTCTTGCTTTCGTTCAGTTACGTATTGCTCACGGTGTGTTTGTTTTCCTTTCGGGGATTGACTGTACTAGCGGCGGCGGCTGCAGACACCCATCTCCCTTATGTTAGTCTTGTCTGTCCTTCTCTTGGATAAGGTTGTCTGAACGAAATTTCGTTATACTATGATGGAATGATGTTGAATAATTCTTTGTATGATGTTTAATTTTGTTGTATGTATAATGACAATAAAGTTCTATTCTATTTTATTCTTCTATTCCTTCAAAGAGTTTGTTTTTGTCAAGCACCACATGTAGGTATTGTTAATCTGCTGCACTGATGCTGAACTTTATTGTAGAGTTTATTGAGTTTTGGAGTTTGTTTTTCTTCCTGTTTCTCAATGTTCATGTTCATGTGTGTCCTTAATGTTACAGACATTTAGCTTATAGATGCACAGTCCCGTATTGTTTCCAGCTCCCAATTTGGATTCGAGAGACAGACACCCTCTCTATTTTTAAGATTAGGCTTATAACTTTCCTTTATCATCATGCTTATAGTTAGGGCTGGATCAGGTGACCCTGAACAAATGCTTAGTTATGCTGCAATAGACTGCTGATGCACTGAGCATTTCTTCTTCACTCAACCCTTCTCACTCTCCATGTGTTTATACACCACTATTAGATTTAATGATCAGCAATTATCAAAGTATAGCTCTCTCTTCCATAGTATGTTTTAGCATCTCACATCCAGAATGTAAGTGATTTCTGGTAAAATTCACACAAGCATTCATGTTTTTCTAACTTAAAGGAGGTTTTCACCTCATCACTGTCTCATTCCCACTTTAATTTGACAGCAAATCACAACATTTCATGATTACTGCCACTACACTTGAAAAAAATTTCAGATTTTTTGGAAACTTTTCAGGGTCAGTAACCTTCCTGTCTTAAATGATAAGCTGCAGTTTTTCTTTATTTGTTTTTTTGGGGGGGGGTTTTTTTGGGGGGGGGGTTGGTTGGTCATAAAAAGGAAAACCACACATTAAGAAGATAAGAATTTTTCACATTATCTACTGACAAGGCTAAACTGTTAACTGTAAATTATTCAAGGCAACAACCTCATGAAACAATTTTTTGTAGAGTGCAAATCTGTTGTTACTTTGAAATATCACAAATTCAAAGCATATTTTGCTTTGTTATTTAAATTAAATCACTATATACCAACATATGTGCTATTTCATCAAGGATAGAAATGAGTAGGTGTGTCCAAACTTTGACTGGTACTGCATTTCCATCACCATATCCCTAATCTTTGCTGAACTTCCTTTGATTGTGGCATTGTGTGATGCTGGGCGAGGCCCTTCAGCACAACTTCACTTCACTAAACAGTAATGTTTGGATTCAATGGGACTGTCAGGCTTTGGTGGGCATTTTGCTACAGCATACCCAGTTAGCAATAAATACTTTTCCACACAGCCAGTTGGAGTTGGATAACATTTCATATTCAGTAACTACTTTGAAGGGACCGTTAAAGAATCTTTTGCCAAGGTCAATGCACAAAGTTGCAATGTGACTGGGAGATGACTAAAGAGATAATATAGCTCCTCACTTTAAGATTCATTGACCTGAATAGGTGATAATTCTGCGACATTATCAAATGGGATCTGCCCTGATTGTTCATTGTTTGAAAGCTCAAAGTCTGGGGAAGGGTGTAGAAAATTTTAAGATACCACTGCCACAACTAGTGCAGCAGAAGCAATACCTTCTTAATTTGCATTGAAAGTGCATAAAAATCAAAATTATGCTTTCTACAAAGGAAAAACCTTTTGTCTCTAAGTTTCTGGACAATGATAATTTTTTGGTAATTTTGCCTTGTGCAGCGAAAGAATGGATTTTAATCCAATCAATTGATGTGCAGAATTTCAGCTTTAATTCAAGGGTTTAACAAAAAATTTGCATTTTTATACATAGTTCCCTGTTTTCAGAGGCTCATAATTAATTGGACAAAATAACAATTTTAAATATAAGGATCATTTTTACTTGGAGAAACAATTCTTCAGAATTAAGAAGACTGACTGAAGTCTAGAACCCATGGACATCACTAAATGTTGTTTCCTTCCTTGAGATGCTCGGTTAGGCCTTTATTATTGCTTTCTTCAGTTTTCTGGCAAATTTCACTCTGGCCTTACTGTCCCTGAGTATAACCAGTGGTTTGCAATTTTTTATAAAACCTCTGTATTTACATTTATAAAAGCATTTCTTGATTGTAGACTAAATTTGTGATCATCCATTTTAGTTGTCTTCTGTGGTCTTCCAGGCCTTTCAATGTTGCTGAGCTACTAAATGCAAGTTGAACACTTCAATATGAGCCATACAATGAGAGTCCAATGAACAAAATACTTAAACGGGTTTAATATTTTTTGTTATAAGGGAGTAAATGTTTAGTGGGTCAAAGACAACACCTAAGTGAGAGTGTGCTCAAACCTTCGTCCCATTGAGGGCACCTAAGGAATGATTAGAACTAGAGATGTCCCTGGCAACTAATTTCTTAGTCGACTAAACAAGGAAAAACTTAGACTAACCGACTAGTCTAAAACTAAGAAACACTCAGATATCAAGTTAAATTTTATGCCTCTTTAATGGACAATGTCAAAAACTGTCTAAACAAAGGCATCTGAAATCATTAATCATGTTCTTCTATAATGAATCGCACTTTAAATGCTGCTTAACTGTGCGGCACTGCACATCATGCATTATGAACACTGGACATTATACTCCAAACAGACAACAAAAAAACTTAATAAATTGATGTTAAATATAGGGAAATTTATTACTGCAAACGATGTTTATGCATTCATCCATTTTCTTCCACTTATTTGGGGCCGGGACGTGGGGCTGCAGCCTGACAAGTGAAGCCCAAACCTCCCTCTCCCCCAGCCTCCTCCTCCAGCTTATCACTGATTCAGACTTCAGCACTTTGTTGAGCTATGATGTAACATACAGAAGTGGCTGATGGTGTTCCCACGTTTATACCTGTGCAAGTGCATTATGTGTGTTAATTAACTTTTGGCTGTGTCCTGGTGTTTTTACATGTAGTGCCGGCCGACAGAAACATAAAATGCTACTTTGTCCCTCCTGGGGTTTTTTTCTTCTTTTTTTTTAAGGTGCAAACACATTCGCCCCTCTAGTTTTTTCTTCTTTGTACAAACTTGAGGGAAGCAGCCAGAAATGAAGGAAAAGACTGTTTCAAATGAGGTGCACTTCAGGTTAGATTGTAAAACCTCAAAAATAACTAACAATATTAGACCTAGAGGCAGCAGAGCAGTACCGAGGGGCTAATAGAATGATCCATTCAAAAATGAAAGAAGCAAAGGAACACTGGATTTCCCAACAGTGTAATCGGATCGAAAAGGGCATGAAAGAAGGTAGCAGCAAAGAAGCCTATTGCACATTAAAGGCTCTAGTAAAATCAATATGGAATTGAATGTCTTTCATTGAAAGTCAAGAGGGGGAGCTGCTTACAGAACAAACAGCAGTCTTAGAGAGATGGACTGAGTACTGCAAGGACCTGTATAACTACCCAGTCACTCCAGACATCACACTACTAGACAAGGACAGAAGCACAAGAGAGGAAGAAGATTTGCCAGTTCTGAAAGAAGAGGATGAACATGCAGTACATGGTTTAAAACAAGGGAAGTCACCAGGGCCAGATAATATTCCAGCTGAACTTCTAAAACATGGTGGAGAGGAGTCAGGATCCTTACTACAATATGTCAGAGGATTTGGGAGTTCAAAGAATGGACCCAGTCCCTCATCATTCCACTGCCAAAGAAAGGTAATCTTCAGCAATGCCAGAACTACAGGACAATAAGCCTTATTATCCATTCAAGCAAGCTCATGCTCAAAATAATTCTGCAGAGACTAACAAGCCAAGCTGAGGGCATCTTGGCTGAAGAACAAGCTGGCTTTCGAGCTGGACACAGCACAGTGGATCAGGTCTTCAACTGCAGACTGCTCATCAAAAAACACCTTGAACATCAAAAGGACCTTTATCATAACTACATATATTTCAAAGCATTTGATTGAGTCTGGCACAAAGGCCTGTGGAAAGTCCTTTGTGACTTCTCACTTGAGGAAGGGCTAGTCCAGGTGATCC
The DNA here is from genome assembly GCA_024447675.2 of Pterophyllum scalare. Lineage (NCBI taxonomy): Eukaryota > Metazoa > Chordata > Actinopteri > Cichliformes > Cichlidae > Pterophyllum > Pterophyllum scalare. Next base: position 15,865 of record JAMQGT020009141.1, on the reverse strand, counting down.
AGACGCTCTACAAAAGTGCAAACAGTGCTGTTCTACTCAATAGCCAAGTAGGAGAATTCTTCAAAACCACAGTAGGTGTCAGATAAGGCTGCTTCCTGTCCCCATTGCTCTTCAATATATACCTCGAGAACATCATGAGAGAGGCACTTGAGGGGCACCATACATCCATCTCCATTGATGGTTGTACACTTTGCAACCTCCGCTTTGCAGACGACATCGACTTGATGGGAGGCAGCAACCAAGAACTCCAGATGCTAACAGACAAACTGGTAGACAGAGCAGAAGCATATGGCATGGAAGTAAGCTCAGACAAAAGCAAAGTAATGGTGAACAGCAATAACAACTACAGTGCCAACATCGCAATGTATGGTGTTATGGCAACAGATCCAGTATCTGTGTCATTCCTTAAGCGCTCTTGGAAAAGTAAAGGACGCGTGCAAAACCGTGAATTTAACTGAAACATCTTTATCAAGAAAAAGGCAAATACAAAAAGTTTTGATCCAATATCACTTGTTACAATTTTCTTTTCTTCCTTTAACAAAACACGGTATACACGGTCAAAAACTGTGTTGCTCCGCGCTTATGCGATCCTTCTATTGTCTTTGTGTTTCTCTAGCGTAACATGCTGCCCTACCGGAAGCTCGCTTTTCAAAATAAAATACTGAATTTCACAATAAAGCTAACGTGACCTGATATTAACTTTAATTTTGGTCACTTTCAGTACGTAAAGACAAAAAAATTGCACCAAACATAAAATCTAAACATTCCTTATTTATGGCTCTAACATATGGAAAACAGCTAGAAGAGGTTTAAGAATTCAAATACCTTGGTTCAACTGTAACCAAAGATGGTAGATGCACTGCAGGGATAAAAAGCAGGATTGCAATCACCACATCAGCTATGTCAGGCCTCATCAAGATATGGCGAGCTAAAGAACTAAGCTTCAAGACCAAACTCAAGCTCTATAAATCTCTAGTTCTGTCCATCTTCCTGTATTGGTGTGAAAGCTGTACTCTGACAGCTGAGATGGAGAAGTGTATACAAGTGTTCAAAATGAAGAGCTACTGCAGGCTTCTTGGTATCTCATGGATGGAAAATAAGACCAACGAGTATGTCAGAGGACAAGTCACCACCTTAGCAGGACTTCAAGAACATCTTCACTCAACGGTGAAAAGACGGAAGGTTCAGTGGTTTGGGCATGTTGCTAGACATGACTCCTTGTCCAAAACAATCCTCTAGGGAACAGTTGAAGGAGGAAGATGACGAGGCTGACCACGAAAACGCTGGACAGACAATGTCAAGGCCTGGACTGTTCAGTGTATGAACAGCCTCCTGCGTGAAGTCAAGAATAGACCAAAGTGGAGAAAGACAGTAATGGCAGCATCTGCCATGACATAGGACAGTTATGTTAGGATCTTTCATGTCTCCCTATGACCGCAGTGGTGGTTACGGAATGAATGAATGAATGATTAGACCTAAGAAAATATATCAGGCAAAGATTAACAGAGTTAAGGCATTTTTCTAAAACGATGTCAGGGCTGCAGTTTCATCTGGTGACAGATGGCAGCATAACATTTAGGACAAAAATTTAAGCACTGGGCATCAATTAAAACCTTAATAATTAGGCTAGCCTATTCTTACTTCTGGTACTGATTAGTAACAATAGTGATGATTAGTCGAAAAGTCGACTAGCTACGCACATCCCTAATTAGAACCTCACCAAACAATTCACAGACCTTGAAAAATGTTCAATTATATACAAAGGATATTACATTGTCTTCTGGCATAAAGCTTTTACCACATCACAATGGTGGAAGGAGGTGGCACACCAACTGACATTACTATTTCTGGGCCCCTTTGCTTATGGGAAAAAAAATGGTACAATCTATGTATTTAATGTAGCATACGTGAGGTACTAAAAGTAACTCAGATAACAGCCAAAAACCAGAGCACACTGGAAGAATGAAAAAGGAAATAAGCCTGGCTGTTGAGTGAAAAGAATTAAAATGCATGACAGCACAGGTACTGAGTGAAATCCTTCCACAAAAAACCTCCAGACAGACTTAAAGGCTTAAAGATACTTAGAGTCAGTCAAAGAATAAATTACATAGCTTAACACAACTTCTCTGAGTTGCTAAGAGTTCAGTGGCTCAATGCCAGCTGCTTCAAGACACTGCCAAAGCAAATCATTTCACTTAAAGTTTCAGGGTGACAAAGCTAACCATAAAATGCTGGTAGCAAAAACAGCCACATTTGACTCCTAACTTTTTCATATCTCTACTGAAGGGTGAATAATTTTCAATCACTTTCAGAAAGTCATTAGAAATCAAGTGAACCATATATTGTCTGTTTGATTAACCATAATTTGAACTACATATTATGTAGCCAGTGTAAATCTCCAAACTCTTGTCAGTAACATGAGACTGTAGCCAAAATCAGTGATAAGAAAACCTATCACAATGAAAGAACATCTCGTTTTTTCCTCAAGACAACCAAGGTTCAGCACCCACAGTCTTGTCTCTGCTTCCACATGATAGCCTCTCAGTATCAACCTTGACCCCTTCTCTCTTACCTCAGCTGAAAGGTAGACCAGATGGTTAGACCACCGAAATACCATTGTCCAATTTTTGAAATTCTTAATAAGGCTTTTTTAAGTCTTTTGAATATATTTTCCCCCAGCAACAACAAAATAATGTTTCTGCGAAGTTCAACAGCAATATAAAAGTCATTTTTGTTTTACTTGTACTTTTCAATGCAGTTTTTAAAATCTGTAATTTGACTTTTGTTTTGTTTTAAAGTATTGTAATAAGCTATATGTTAAAATCGCATCTGTTACTGAGTTAAAAAAAAATAAAACAAAGAAGGAAAAAAGGGAACTACAAGTCACACCAGAAACTACTGTCGTGAATGATGGACAGGAGAACAAACTGGTGCTGAAATCACCAGAAAGATGCGGATGGACAAGTACCAGTACCAGCTGAAAGCAAAATGCCATCAAATTCTGCTGAAGCTGAACAGAAGGGAAATAATGTTAACCCTTTGCCATAATTAAGGGAACAATACAAATATTATTTGAAAATATTTTATGGGATTGCCTGTACTATTCAAGTCAATTCAGTTTTATTTATATAGCGCCAACTCACAACAAACAGTGGCCTCAAGGTGCTTTAGATTGTAAAGTAAAAACCCCACAATAATACAGAAAAACTCTCAACAATCAAATGCCTCCCTATTCAATTTGTATGCAACTCAATAGCGGCCATTAGCTCTGAGACCTCTCGATACACTTTCTCATTTCTTGTCTGCCACCAAGCCCAGAAACGTCTGCACCTTGCAAGGTTATTATAGTTAACTAAAACGTATGAAATAACAAAAACTGAAATTGAAAAAAAAATTTGGTTAACTTAAATAAATAGAAAGAATAATTAAAAAGAAAAAACAATAACTAACTGAAACTGTATTGTGGGTTTACAAAGCTAACTAAAACTAACTGAAATTACAGATCAAATGTGCTTCATTTTACTGTTTGTCAGTTTATTTGAAAGCATTGTGGATTGATATGACAGAAGAGGGGTCTGAAAGCTAAAGACTGCCCATTCTACATTTAAATACTTTAAAAACTACAAGTAAGCCAGCAGTCTGAAAGAGAAGTGCTTAATTGGGGTGATATCAGGACCTTTTATGTGAGCAGAAGAATTTTAAATTCTATTCTAGATTTAACAGGGAGCCAAAGAAGAGAAGTCAATATGTGAGAAATCTGCTCTCTCTTTCTAGTCCCTGTCAGTACTCTAGCTGCAGCATTTTGAATCAGCTGAACGCTTTTCAGGGAGCTTTTTAGACAGCCTAATAATAATGAATTACAATAGCCCACCCTAGAAGTAATAAATTGTAATGAATTATCTTTTCAGCATCAGTCTGAAAAAGGATGTTTCTAATTTTAGAAATATTGTGCAAATGCAAAAAGTGGTCTTACATATTTGTTTAATATGTGCATTGAAGGATAAATCTTGGTCAAAAATGACTCCAAGATTTCTCACAGTGTTACTGGAGGCCAAAGTAATGCCATCCAGAGTAAGTATCTGGTTTGACACCATGTTTCTAAGATTTGTGGGGCCGAGTACAAGAACTTCATTTTTATCTGAATTTAGAAGCAGGGAATTAGAGGTCATCCAGGCCTTTATGTCTTTAAGACATTCCTGCAGTTTAACTAATTGATTTGTGTCATCTGGCTTCATGGATAAATAAAGCTGGGCATCATCTGCATATCAATGAAAAAGTGTGAAATGCTTTCTAATAATACTGCCTAAGGGAAGCATGTATAGTGTAAACAGAATTGGTCCTAGCACTGAGTCCTGTGGAACTCCATAATCAAATCTAGTGTGTGAAGGAGACTCTATTAGATAAATATGATTCAAACCACTGTAGCACATTATCTTTAATACCTATGGCGTGCTCTAATCTCTGTAATAAAATGTTATGGTCAGCAGAATCAAACAATGCACTGAGGTCTAGCAGACTGGAGATTAGCCTATAATTAGCTAAGACAGCTAGGTTAAGTGATGACTTTTTAAGAAATGTTTGATTACTTGGGCCACCTTAAAGGCTTTTGGTATGTAACCAATTATTAAAGATAGCACTGTGTTGAAACATGGCACTGAAGAAGATAATGGAGGAATTAGATCCTTAAACTTAGTTATAGCACTTTCACAAAAAGATACCTACTGTTGTGAAAACCTTAATTGTAAATTTAAACATAATTAGGAAATGATCAGACAGGAGGGGGCTTTCAGGGAATACTTTTAATTCTTCACTTTCTATGCCATATGTCAGGACAAGATCCAGAGAATGCTTAAAGTGGTGGGTGGGCTCCTTTACATTTTGAGAGAAGCCAATTGAATCTAAAAAAAATTAAATGCAGTGTTGAGGCTGTCATTTTCAGCATCTACATGAATGTTAAAATCACTAACTATAATTATCTTATCTGAACAGAGCCCTAAAACAGATCAAAAGTCTGAGAAATCAGACAGAAACTCTGAGTAAGGACCAGGCGGACGATAGATAATAACAAATAAAACAGGTTTTTGAACTTCCCAATTAGGGTGGGCAAGACTAATAGACAGACTTTCAAAAGAATTAAAACTCTGCCTGGGTCTTTGATTAATTACTAAGCTGGAATTGAAGATTGCTGCTACTCCTCCCCCTCGACCTGTGCTTTGAGCATTCTGACATTTAAACTAACATATTCATCCTGCTGTAACCAGGTTTCTGTAAGGCACAATAAATCAATATGTTGATCAATTATTAAATCATTTACTAACAGGGACTTGGAAGAGAGAGACCTAATGTTTAATAATCCACATTTAATCATTTTATTCTTTGGTGAGTAACTCCAATATTTAAAATATTTAAGATTGTGTAATAGGATTATATTCAGTCACAAAAGAAGTCGCACGGATATCCTTACTAAGTTAATTGAATACAACAGCAGTAATGATATGTGCAATCTTTAGTTTAAGAAATACAAAACATGCTTATATCAAATCATTTGTCCTAATCACATAGTTGGAACTTCTGCCAGAGCATTTTCACCTAAAAGAAAAAACACTTCTGAGATCTAAAGTATTTGCAGCAATGGAACATAAACAATATAATGTAACATCATTGCAAGCAGTGCACAATTTTTTTTAGAGCCAAGAAAATCATACCTACTGGATTTACTTTATTCTTGAACAAATCTACCTTCGAAAGTAACAACTGAATTATTATGTAGTGAGCAATTTTGGACTTTTTCCATTACTCTTGTCGGCCTCTCCTCTGGCCTGCAGGGGCGGGCCTTGAGTAATTGGAGCCACCTGTGCTCACTAATTTAAGCAGGGCTCTACTAATCATTCTCCCCTGTCTCTCTCTGCTCCTCCAGTTAACCCGTTTGTTTTTGTTTTTGTTTGGTTTCGGGTTGCAGTATTCATCCAGATTCACACATACATGTCCATTCACTCATGCATTGCACATACTAAACATACTGACAAATCCACATCTCATATTTGTAATCTTTCTTTGGGTTTTGGGTATACTTTTCAATAAACACTATTTTGATTGGCCTATACCTTTGCCTCCCCTCATTTTTGTTATGGGCCATGAGCCAGCCTGTGACACTCTGTTATGAATTCCACATCAATCCAGTGATCAGGCATTTCCTGGGATGCACATAGCCAACTAGACAATAACCTATCTTTGTGACTGTAAAGATGAAAAGCCAATTAATTAGCCCTCTGCATTTTTCATACAAATGTACTACAGGTAGTTATTCCTTATTGTATGTTCAAGGCAGCCACCATGAAATCAATTCACAAAGTTTTATAGAACAAAATCTACATGAAACAAAACTCTTGCCGCTAATAACTCCAACTCATGGACTTTCCTCCTGACCCAGTGAACTGAAATGGCAGCTAATCATGCATTTAAGTAATCACTGGTTATTTAATTATTTGAGGGAATACAGTAGTATTTCCACTTAAGAGTATCACCCTAACCCAAATTGTTTCGTTTCAAAACTCTGCATAGTGTGAACCTGAAAAAAGCAATAACACAATGTGTTATACATTCTCTTCATCTGCTTAGCTGTGCAAGGATCGTCTGTAATGTTACTGAGGCATGTCCTCATGGTGTATTAATGTTTTCACTCAGCCCCTGGTCCAGCTGCTAGAGGACATCACACTGCGCGATCTTCCTCTTCAGGAATCTTTATAGAAAACATGTGCTGTACAGTACATCGTCCAAGATTTTGTGAAAGACTGGCCTGGGTCAACAGCTAGCAGCAGCAATTACTTTACACCAAAGTAAACATTAGGATCTCATCCGAGACATCAACATTAAACTACTGCCTCCCCTCTTACATGCAGAACACCATCAGCTTCTGTACTAAATGTGTTTTAGTTTAACAGTGCTGCTGAATAATGGACCAAGTCACTGCGTGTGTGTCCCATATGTATGGTTGGCTGATGTCGTCTAGCTACCAGGAGAAATAATCACCTATTTCTATAACAATTATGGACAATAAATTAAAACAGAACCCAAACATTACATCCTCAGCTACAGATTAGGTTCTTCTCAGAAATTTTAAAATTCACAAATGTCTTCTGCTCCCCCCAGCTACTATGGATGTCATTCTGATAAGATGGAGGAAATGAGATGCACAGGTGCATTCATTGCCCTTAATGGTCAAATACACAATAGAAAACATTTGTGCACTGCATAACATGACACGACCACCTTTGTTTTTTAACACAGCCTGAACTCTCTTAGGCAAGAGTTCTTTAAGTGGAAGTTCTCAGGCTTCTTGAAGAACATTCCAAAGTCTTTGTTGGATATTGCCTACCCTTTTTCCTGTTATCTGTCAAGATGATTCCACGCTGCTTCAATAATGTTGAGATCCAGGCTCTGGGGAGGCCAACTCATGACTGACAGTGTTCCACTGGTATGTTTTTAATGTACTGGCACAGACAAGATCCCCAACATCTCAAATGCAGCCACAACCCATGACAGAGTCTCCATCATGTTTTACAGCTGGAGAATTTTTCATTCATTACTCCATCAGACCTGTTGCCACTGATTTTCAGTTAAGATAAGAAAATAAATCACTTTATTAGTCCCAGGATGGTGAAATTCAGTGTAGCAGCAGCAAAGGTATTGTGCAAAGAATAAACTGTAACTAGGATACAAAAAAATAAAAACACATAAGAGGTAAAGTAGAAAGTCTCACTTATTTTTTTACTCTTTTTACTTAATGAACAAAATTATAATTCTTTAGGGCAAAATTCCAAGAATTGAACAGACTCAAACTGATCCACAAAGCCAGTAATGTGGTGGGAGTGGAGTTGAACTCACTGATGGCAGTGTCGGAGAGGAGGATGCTGTCTAAGCTGCAGGCCATTATGGACAATGGCTCCCACCCACTCTACAACACAGTGATGGGACACAGGAGCACATTCAGTGCAAGACTCATTACACCAAAATGCACCACAGAGCACCACAGGAGGTCATTCCTACCTGTGGCCATCAGACTCTATAACTCCTCCCTTAATAGATGACACTGTGGTTCACCAGTGTCATTTATTTATTCAGTATTTATTTAGTATGTGTGCATACAATTGTACATAAAATTGTCCACATACATTACACATATATATACACTTCAGTATACTTCAGATTTATTTTTACTGTCACAGCCACTGCACTCACAAGATTATATGTGTATATAGACAAATTATCTCCTTAGTTTTTACATTTTTTATACTTTTGGTGTATTTTATTTTGTTTTAGTTTTTAGGCCCAACACTTTTTGTTTTGCTTTGTTTTTGTTTTGTTTTTTTCAATTTTCCAGTTTACTGAAATTGTTGAAGGACACACTACAAACCATGCTGGAATATGGCAAGTTTTTAGCTAATGGCTTTATAGGAATCATCTTTATTGGTATTAAAGTACTATTTTGTGCATTTCAAACTGTATTGGTGGGGTGGGGTTGAGGGCTCGGCTGCAGGGGAGTGGGGCAGTGGGTTCAAGGAGGGGCATCAAGGAAAAATTAGTGCGATAATGTGTGTCCTTATTTTACTCTCTGGCAGTAGCCGGAAGAAGGAGGGGGTGAGCAGAGCTAGGAAAGACACCTGGGAATTTCCAGAAAGGTGCAAAGAAGCGCAGATGCGGAAATAAAAGAGAACAGAGAATGCTTACTGTCTCGATAGTGTGTGCTGGGGACACTTGTGTCAGAGTCAGTGTAACACCTTTCTTTGCACCTTTTCTTCTGTGTTACTGCCACCTACTGGACTCACAAGAAAGTCTTCTGTACAGTCATGGCCCAAACTGATATGTTCAAACTGAAATCACCTTTCATACATTAGCAAGTGAAAAGGAAACAACCAACAGTCTCAAGAAGAAAACTTCCGTGTTTTTTGAAACACTAGTTTTAGCTAGTTTGGGTGGAAATACATCGTTTTCCTGTATCAGCATCAACAAGCATCCTACCTTTGGCAATAAACTTTGCCTGAATATGAAATGCCAATGCTGTCACCTTTCCTTTAAAATTGAGGATGAGACAGAAAAAAATGGCTTCGTAATGTTATATTTAAATCCAGAAGTGGTCTACGTGGAAATCATGCTGACTTAGTGGAAAGTGGGAACCACAGTTGTTCACTTCAGAAAGTCATAGTTGCTGACTACACAGTTGCTAATGCAATACATTCCATCAACACGACCTCTGTTTGTTAAAGAGTATGTATATGGCTGTTCACACTGTTCAACATTCAACCAAAGGTAGGAAGTAACTGTATTCCTTCTCCACTCAAACAGGTCAGCTCAGTTTGGTTAATTTCATCTACCCAACAGCAACGGGTTTATAGAAACCCTACAAATATGCTTGGCTACCCCTCAGTCTTCTGGCAGTAGAATCTTTAAGTGGCACAAATCCTCTGGAAGTAAAAGTTCTAGAACACATAAATAACAGGTCTCTGTAGAGCTTAATGGGGTGCATCTTAGCCTTAGTGACTTTATTTAGCATATCAGCTTACTTGCTAGAAAACAGCTTAGCTGTCCCTAGCTCCAGTGCATGGAGTTCTCCATGTCTCCTTGTGCCAAAAGTTGACAAAATGCCTCGTTGCTGTACAGATTTCAGGAAAGTGAATAGTGTTACTAAGCTTGACTCCTACCCCTCTACCTCGCATGGAAGATTGTGTGGACAGGGTTGGATCAGTGAGCTTTATCACAAAGCTTGACTTGTTAAAGTGCTATTGGCAGGTTCCCCTAATGCCTTGCGCATCAGAGATCTCTGCTTTTGTCACTCATGACCATTTCCTACAGTACATGGTCATGCCTTTTGTTCTCCGGAACGCCCCTGCCACATTCCAACGCCTCATGCATCTAGTCTTAGCTGGGGTTAGGAATTGTGAAGTGTATCTTGACGATATTGTAGCCTACTCCAACACCTGGCCCGAACACATTAAGACCTACCAACAGATTTTCGAACAGCTGAAGTAAGCATACTTAATCTTAAACCTAGCTAAGTGTGACTTTGGTAAGGCCACAGTAACATACTAGGGAAGAAGGTAGGACAAGGGCAGGTGCGCCTCCTCATGGCCAACATTCAGGCTATCGTGGACTTCCCCGTGCCTCGCACTAGGCGTGAGCTTCGCCAGTTCCTCAGGATGGCTGGCTACTATCGTGGTAAGAACTTCACTGATGTAGTTTTGCCCCTCACTAGCCTAACCAGCGTGTCAAAACCTTTTGTCTGGTCACCCACATGTCAACATGCCTTCCAGTTTGCTAAGGCTCTCCTCTGTAGTGCCCAGGTCCTGGCGGTTCCTGACTTCACCCGTCCTTTTAAACTGGAGGTGGACGCCAGTGCCAGTGGTGCAGATCTGGTGCTGCTGCAGAAGGACAGGCATGGGGTAGACCATCCGGTTGGCTACTTTTCCCAAAAATTCAACTCACATCAACTTAAGTACAGCACTATTGAAAAGGAAACCCTTTCCCTGCTGTTTGCACTGCAGCACTTTGAGGTGTACATCGAGTCTAGCTTGTGCCCGGTGCTTGTGTATACTGACCATAACGCCCTTTGTGTTTCTGGCCACGATGCAAAACTCCAACCAACGACTCATAAGATGGTCGCTCCTGGTGCAGGAATTTAACTTAGAAATATGCCACTGAAAGGAGGCAGGAAATGTTATGGCTGATGTGCTTTCTCATGTTTATTCCCATTCCTGAGCAAAGATTGTTAGAGGGAGATGTTTGGTCTTGGGGTGGGGAGTGTTGCGCTCCTTACCCCTACACTGAGGCGTAACACTAAGTTCTTTTTGTATCAAAGGAAACTGGTCCAGGTGGGTTGTTAGAGAAAAGTATGTATTGGCGTTGGCGAGTTGCTACTATAAAATTAGTCACAAAGCAGTACAGTGGGGGAAATATTTATTTTATTCCCTGCTGAATTTGTACATTTACTCACTTCTAAAGAAATGAACAGTCTAATTTTTATAGAGGTTTCATTGTAATGGAGAGAGATAATTATTTGATCCCCAAACAAAACATGACTCTTGTAGTTGATCACCAGGTTTGTCACATTTCAGGAGGAATTTAGGCCCACTCCTCTTCATAGAAATTCCCCAAATCCTTTAGGTTTCTTGGCTGCACTTGGAAACTAGAACCTTCAGCTCCCTCCATAGATATTCTTCATCTTCAGTGTTCTGGCTGAGGGAAGGAGGTTCCGTAGAAGATTTTATGGTACATGGCCCCGTCCATGTGCCCTTCAATGTGGTGAAGTCGTCCTGTATCCTTAGCAGAAAAACAGCCTCAAAACATGTTCCCACCTCTCTGCTGAACTGTAGGGATGGTGTCCTTTGGGTTACGCTCATCATTTCAATTCTTCCAAACACAGCAGGTCAAACTGATGCCAGAGAGCTCGATCACAGCACTTTCTCCCAAGCCTTCTCTGAATCATTTAAATGATCACTGGCAAATTTAAAACAAGCTTGTACATGTGACTTCTTGAGCAGGGATCCTTGTGGGTGCTGCAAGATTTCAACCCATTATAGTGTAGTGTGTCACCAATGGTGTTCATAGTGACTGTGATCCTAGCTGCTTTCAGATCATTAACAAGCTAATCCACCACCTTTATCATAATCATCCTCATCAGCTTCTTGCTGATGGGTCTTTTCCAGCCTTGTGCAGGTCTACAGTCTTGTCCCTGATGCCCTTTGACAGTTCTTTTGTCTTGCCCATGATGGTCGAGAGGTTGGAGTGGATGTAATGGATTCTGTGGACAGATATGCTTTATACACATAATATCAGGAGTATCTGTAATTGATTGCAATGTGTGTGCCACATGCATAGAGCCTATCTGTGAGAGTCAGAATTCTGGCTGGATTGTAGGGGATCAAATACTTATTTCATTTAATGACAGGCAAATCAATTTATAGCTTTTACGTATTGTGTTCTGTGTTTATGTTACTGTGCTTTTTCTGGATTTTTGGTTGATATTCTGTCTATCGCCATTAAAATTGAATCAGATGGTAAATGGACTGGTACTCACTCTTCTACTCTACTTTGAGCACTCAAAGTGCTTTATACCTCATTCTCACACATTCATACAAGCACTTCTTTCTACAGCTAAGCACTTTCTATCTAACATTCACACACATTCATATTCCGACGGGTGAATCGGAGAGTAACTTGGAGTTCAGTGTCTTGCCCAAGGATACTTTGGCATGCAGACTGGAGCACCAAGGGGTCAAATAATTACTTCCCCCACTGTATATGGTTCCTCATGAAAACCTGTGTTACCAGCTCCCAGCATTCTTTAACTTCTTGACTCTGTCTCCTCGTTCCCTGAAACCAAGCTCACCTGCTGTTGTGACTTTCCTGTTTCTCCAAGGAGTTCAGTAGCCATTGCCAACATTCCTCAACTGCTTGCCCACTCTCCACCTCCACACTTTTACTCATATCTTATACAGTGCTTTTCTACTCTAGCTGAGCACTCAAAGCACTTTATACAACACATTTGCATTTACCTATTCACACACATTCATACTCCGACAGTTGCACTGGAGAGCAACTTGGGTTTCAGTAGCTTGCCCAAGGATACTTTGCCATGCAGACTGGAGCAGCCAGGAAACATACCAGCAACCTTCTGATTAGTAGATGACCTGCTCTACCTCCTGAGCCACAGCCACCCCACCACTTGTCAAACATAGACTCTCGCCTCAACTCAAGCCTGGACTTCCCCAAGTAAGGCAACTCTTTTAAGTCACTAACCCTAACCCTAAGACAACATTTTCATTCCAACCTTAGCCATTAATAAACTCTCTCTTTTCTCACAGATACCACCAGTTACCCAAGTCCATTCACTTAATGTTCAGTAATAAACCTTTTAAACTGCTGTCAGTGTGCCAAGTCTATCTAGTGATTCCAACCTCTGAGTTAACCCTTTAACAGCAGCAATCGCTGCTGATACACCTGTTACCTGCCCTTACTTGCCATGAACAGCTGGTTAACAGCAAGCGCATCACCGCTGAGACATCAGATGAAATGCACTTTGAATTACTGTAATTACACAATCGTTTGTCCAATTGGAAAAATTCAATAGAAATTGCTGTTCACACTCAACATAGGGTTATTACGGTAATGGTTGCTGGAAGTCTGTGAATGGTGGCACAATTGAAAATAATGTCTGTTATTTGTTATCAATAAAAATAGAAAAAGTAGTTTAAAAGATGAAACTAAAACAATGTGCTTACAGTTTTGCTGAGGTAACCAGTGGAGATATTCCTGCATTGTTTGTCCTCAGAGTGGCAGCATCCTCCACATCTGTAGACTGACACACATGGCGGCTTATAGAAGACGTTGGTAGGAGCACCAAACTCCCTTCCCACATCAACACACACTTCTCTGGGAGCACACTGAGTCTTCCTCCACTCTGACTCTATACCTGCACACAGAGAGATAGTCAGACCACCACTCCAGTGATTTGCTTTTCTTCCTAATCTAGTATTTATTACGTCCATGTAGGCATAAAAATGTGATCAACACAGCCTCAAAGCACATAGTTTTGTACTGTTTGAGCCTTGCAGCGCTTACATCAGTGTAGCAGATTTGCGCTTTTATTGCATTGATGGCTTGGATGTCAATTACCAGTCAAGGACCTTTACATGCAGCTCTTTTGAAACTAGATAAGTGGATTTACTCATCCAGTGCAGAATATTCCACTTTCACCTTCAAAAAGCTATTCACTGAGCCGAATCATGAGAAAGGGTACGTCTTTAGCATGTAAAGAGTATTGTAACCATTTGGAGCCTTTTTGTGCTTCATACTCAACAGTGCTTATTTATAGTATAAAAAGGGCCAAATAAGTATATAAGCACCAGTGTATATACCATTTACCACTAAACTGTTATAACACACATTAAGAAATATCTAAACACCCTTAAACTGCTTAATTTCTTAAGAAATTATGAAAAAAAAAAACCCACATTTAACCCTGAAACTGCTTTTGAGTCAGATGTCCAAACACATTCGAGCCCCTGAGCATTGGGGACTGTGTATAAGAATGGCAGTAATTCTAGTTAGTAAAATATTTTCAAACCTTGAACTGAATCTGAGACAGTCTGCATTTTAAATGCATTTGAATTTTTTCTTTCCCATCTATGGTAGAGGTGCACAAATCCAAAATAATGAAAACTGTCACTGTTGCCTCTCTGAGAATGGGGTAAAAAAGTTCCACCTGTTCAATATGAATGAAGTACTTAATGTACACTAAATCCTGACTATAGCATCTCTCACTGATCCAGAATCAAAGAACATGGTTATAATCTAATTTCACTCACTTGATGAAATTGGAACAATTAATAAGAAGACTTTGAAGAAAGAACAAAAGACAAAGTGCAAACATACTTTTCAAGATATCCAAGTTGAGGTAGGCAGCAGCAAATATTGGCTCTTCTGTATCAACCAGTGGCCTGAGTTGACGAGCCTGTGACCGCGGGGAGAGTTTGAAGGATGAAGAGGCAGCAGCAGCAGAAAGTTTGGAACTGCACTTCAGTGCAGCCCAGTACGAAGGGTAGATGAGACTCATCAGTTCATCAACACTGGAGGCTAAACGCAACCTCTGTTCCATGTCTGGCTTAGGTGGAGAGTCCTAAAAGAGACAAATGGCACTTTAACTCAGAATACTGCTCTCATGCAGAATCATTACATATTTTCTAATATTCAAAACTAACAGGGACAGAACTGATAAAATATTTTTTCAATGAGGTAACAGTCAAGGCCCAGGTCTAGTGTCAAGTCAACAAAGTTCAGGATTTATTTATCCAGTCTGATGGAGCTTTGACTTCTTGAATAGATTAAGCAGTACTGCTTTGAATTTAGACAGCAGCAGAACATATTTAAACCACCTAAAAAAAAAGCCTATGTTAATTAAAAAAGAACAACTGGAAAACTGAAGCCTTTATATGCATCTATGATCTCTTCAAAGCTACCAGACTCCGTTAGAATAAGGGTAAGCGTAAGGCCTCTGTTATTTCTATAACAAAGAAATTTATGAAGTGCAATAAATAGAAAACATAGGAAAAAAGTGATTAAAATGATTAAAAAAGCATAATAAAAAATAATAAACACAAACATCCCACCATATGTGCTGCATCCTCCTTCCACCATTGCACATAATCCCATTTATATTAAAAAGAGCAGCACTCTCTTATTTAGATGTATGTATTCAGTACAATAACTGCTTTTGGATAAAAATTGTTCTTCAGCTCATTTGTTCTGGCTTTTAATCTCCTGCCCAAGGGCAGCAGCTCAAACAGGCAGTGTCTGTTTTCTGTTCTTCGGGAACATACAGCCTCATACAGTCCTTCTAGGGTTGAGAAAGAGCAACCAACAGTTTTCTGGGCCAAGGTGATGACCCTCTGGAACTTGTTCTTCTATGCCACTGTCCAACTACCATACCACACACCTAGACAGTATGTCCGAATGCTTTCTATGACACAGCAGTAGAAGGCCACCAGCAAATTCTGGGAGACGTGGTTCTTCCAGAGAATTTTAAGTAAATGGAGTCTCTGCTGTGCTCTGTTTATGGTGTTAGTGGTGTTACTGTGCCAGGTTAGGTCCTCATTGATCTGCATACCAATGAACTTAAAAGATGGTAACTTCTCCACACAGTCTCTATTGATGTATGATGGCTGGATAATAATAATCTGTGTTTTCTTCCTGCTGAGCACCTTAGTTTTGGCACATCCTCCACCTCATCTCTGTATGCCTCCTATTTGCCCCCCTGAGATGAGTCCAACCATTGTTGTGTTATCAGCAAATTTAATGACGGCATTGCTGGAGT
>JAMQGT020009138.1:0-11846 GCA_024447675.2 Pterophyllum scalare | reverse complement strand
GATTCAACAAGGTGCTGGAAGCTATTATCAGAGATTGAGTCAACTGCACATGCATAATGTGAATGTGCCATTCCATCACATCCCAAATGTGGTCATAAAGAGATGGACATGATCAGCAACAATACTCAGGTAGGCTGTTGTGTTTAAACAATGCTCAGTTGGTACTAAGGGGCCCAAAGGGTGACAAGAAAATATCTCCCAGTTGTAGTCCATCTGCTTCGAGGTTTGATGCTCTTCTGCATACCTTGGTTATAATGATTGGTTTATTTGAGTCACTGTTGCCTTCCTATCAGCTCAAAGCAGTCCGGCCATTCTCCTCTGACCTCTGGCATCAGCAAAGCATTATCCCCCAGAGAACTGCTGCTCACTGGATATTTTCTCTTTTTCAGACTATTCTCTGTAAACCCTAGATATGGTTGTGAGGGAAAATCCCAGTAGATCAGTAGTTCTGAAACAACCATATCACATTCAAAGTCACTTACCGTAAATTACCTTTCTTCTCCATTCTGATACCGATAGGATTTTCAGCAGGCCATCATCTACATGCCTAAATGCACTAAGTTGCTGCCATGTGAAGGACTGATTAGATATTTACGTTAATAAGTTGAACAGGTGTACCTACAAAAGTGCCTGGGGAGGTGTATACATATTTCACTGATATAATGATTAAATAAGATGGTAACTTTGGCATCTCCGTGGACTATGATGTTTGTAGAGAACACTCTGATCTGTAGTGAGAGTAGGGAGCAGGTGGAAGAGAGCCTGGAGCCTGGTAAAGATATGCTCTGGAGAGAAGAGGAATGAAAGTCAGTAGAAGTAAGACAGAATACATGTGTGAATGAGAGGAAGGCAGGTGGAAAGGGCGAGGTGCAAGAAGTAGAGGTAGTGAAGGTAGATGAGTTAAAAATACATAGGGTTAACCATCCAAAGCAATGGACAGTGCACAAGAGAGGTGGAGAGGAGAGTGCAGCAAGGTGGAGTATGTGGTGACAAATGTCAGGGGATGATCTTGTGACAGAAGGATAGCAGCAAGAGCGAAAAGGATGGTTTACAAGATGGTAGTGAGACTTGCTATGATATATGCTTTGGAGATGGTGGCACTGACAAAAAGACAGGAGGATGAGGAGGCTGGAGATTTTTGTTTGGCAGTGATGGATGTTGGACAAAGATTAAAAGTGAATATATCAGAGGGACAATTCAGGTCGAGCAGGTTGGAGACAAAGTTAAAGAAGCAATGCTAAGATAGTTTGGACATGTGCAGAGGAGGGACAGTGGATTTATTGGACTAAAGATGCTGAAGATGGAGCTGCCAGGCAGGAGGAAAAGAGGAAGGCCACATAGTCGATTCGTGGATGTAGTACCATCAACGGGGAACGAGTCAATTTTGGTGCAAGCCTCAAGTGGCTAGTCAAGGAACTGCAAAAAAGAGGTTGCCACTTGACATGCACTAGTGTTTTTCACATCCTAGAAAGCCAGTGAACAACTTGACAAAAATCCTTCCAATTCTCATGCAAATAAGATTGTTGGGAGCAGACAGAGTATTTCTACTGCTGATTCTTATTACTGAGAGAGAGACAAGGGAGATGTTTGACCCATGCTGGGCTGCGCAGCCTTGAGCTGAACAACATTAGTTAAAATGTCACACGCTGTGTGGATTCAAGCTTCACAGCTACTGTTGCAGAGGATTTTTTTTTATTTTTTTAGCACGACACAAAAATAGCAGCCAAATTATTCTGAAGGAGATGTGGGTCAATATTGAAGTTTCTCTCTCAGGTATGAGAGAGAGTGAAGATAAGCAGTGGGGAAATGTTTCTGTGGCGTAAACAGGGTGACGCATTGCTTGTGTCAAGTGGATTCATGGAGACAAGTAAACTAAACAGTTTTATTAAGAAAGCAGATAATGAAGACTTACACTGTAATCATAACACTATAATCTACCAGTACAGCTTTACAATATTGCTGTCTTCAATGCAGTAAAGTTATGCTATCGTATATCTTAACCAATATTGATTTCAATGTGACACTGAGGTTGGCAGACACTGTTGGCTACAGCGTTCAAGGCAGTGCTGGACTTGCATGCATGTGTAATACATTTTGTACATTGGGCCAATTTTGCTTTAAGTCATCATTATGACTATTGCCTGCTCTTTAAACCATCCCTCATCCAGACCTCTTTATGTATTACAGCTTAAGTCAGCAATCCTCCACACACACACACACACACACACACACACACACACACACACACACACACACACACACTGCCATTTCCATTTAATCCATGTACAAGGCTGGAGCTTTCACAGATAATAACACACAGACAAAGAAGAATTTGACTGTGGGCCTCACCGACAAGCCTACTTAGGCCATCGCAAACACAGAAGCAGTGACCAAAAATACGGTGCAGTGTTATTTTCGTTATAACACGAGAATAAGTTGTCTACCACTATGTATCTAGTAGCCAGGCTGAATGTTAAACTGAGCTAAATCCATAAACGAAAGAGGGCATGGGCTGAATGCACAAAAAGCACAAAGCTCTAGTGAGGGCTTGATGTAATGTAGGCAAAGCCTTATTTTCCACTTCAGTATGTTGGTCCTCGCATTGCCGCCAGCATCCAGACCAGCAAAATTAGCATCTAGGCCAACAGGTGAGGGGCTGTTACAAATACAATGCCTCAGAAGTGACCGACTACTCACTGTGGGAAGGGGATGTAAAGTGAAAGGATGAAAGGAGCTTTTTCCCCACAACCATGATCCAACTCTACCAACTGAGCTTAATTACCATTAGCTGACCACTTGATTATCATTTCAATAAAGACTGTGAAATCGAATGAGGCACAGACCACTGTGCAGCGTTCCAGCAAATATTTGCATGTTTAGCGGGATATTACGAAACGCCAAGTGTTTTCCAGGACACTTTGTGCAAGCGTTTGTTATTTGAATTTCATCAGAAGCACTAAAAGCAGTAATCCTCATGCACTGGTGCAGTCATCCCCCCCCCGAGGATTAATTCTAAAGAGGTACTCGCTCACTGATGTTCAGGCTGCTTCTCTGATATGGTTAGCTGGGGAAGCAGCGAAATCTGTGTCTGCAACAACTGTTTCCTCACAACCAGAAAGCAGAGATTTGTGTTGCTGGAACTAACTTGACTCAGCCACATTTTGGTCTGCAAATCAAAGAGGACATTGGGGGGATAAACGCACGCGTGTGTGCGAATGAGGCAAATGCGGACTTTTATGTCAAAGAAGGGGGTCCGATGGAGTTTGTCATATTGTTTTTGTCTCATTTCCTCCCAAAGAACACACTCCCTTGGAATAAGTGGGCTGCGATTCAGTGTCACTCTGTGTCTCAGCATGAAATCATTGAGGAATGCAATTATCACTTTGCCCAACAGACATTTCTCTGAAATGAAAGAGAACAATTGGGAACATAAGGGGTGGGGTGGGGAGCGTATGTGTATAAACAGGGAGGCAATGTAGCACCAGCTAATGTGCACCCTACTCTCTGCTCTGAACTTTAAACTTTTTGTTAAATTAGTTAAATCCTAATCAGACAGCATATATATCGTGGGTCAAAAGTTTGACACATTACCTTCTCTTTCTTCCTTTTATTTTATATTTCACTCTAAATTTGGTCCAATAACCGCATGTTTTCTATGGTTTTATGACTCTTAAGAGCCATTATTTCCTCCATTATGACCTTTAAATGATCCACTCAAAGTGCTACTGCCAAGGCTACTATTGTGTGCTCCATTTCCCTTGGCAGTCCTTATCCAAAATTCATTCCCTGAACAATAATTCTTGGGGAAATATTAAAAGCTGTTTAATAGAAAGGGGATCAGATTGCCTTGGCCTACACTTGAGGTCATTTTGGCTCATTAGAATGGGAGTGCAAAATTTTAAAAGCAGGCTGCGTTTGTAGGCACGGCGAGGCAAGGCAGTCCGAGCATTTCATGCCAAGCTGGGCAGGTACCAAACTGTCACCACAGCGCTCAGTGAGAGGTAAACTGTCACCTCCTTACTATTAAAAGAACTCCCCTGAGAAAGAAAGAGGGAGGGAAGGAGAGTGGAGAGTACAAACTTGGCCGCAAATAAAAACGGGGGGTGGGGGGGCGATGCTCTCTACACTTCTGGGTGACAAGATCTGCTTCCTTTTTCCCTCCATTTACATGACATTAAGGTCAAGGCTGTTTGAACAATGCATTAATAATAGAGCACCTAGCAATTAGTGCCACATATTAAAAAAAAAATGCATTCAGTCGACAGAACAGGAAATTTTTCATTATTCAACAAGGCTATTTGCCTGCTTTTGAAGCAAAACAGGTGTAATATTTAAATATTTATTAAACAACTCCATAATAATGTTTACCTATGTGCCACAGTGATTAAATTAAGAACGCAGAAACAAAGACAAGCCCTTTTAACACACACACACACACACACACACAGGCAGCTGAGGCTATCTTTGGCGGTACACTGTACTGAATGTGCTTGGCAAGCAGGCTGATGAAAGGTAACTGCAGGAGAAGAACTCATTATAGATTGTGATTCAAACATAAAAGGTAGCTGGGTCTCTTTTCTTTTCCAAGAATAACTTCATCTGATTCTCTTTTACAACTGTACACACAAATGTCCCATTTTTTTGTTTAAAACAACTCATCTCAGAAGATTGGATTTGATACAATTCTTCTGGATCAAAAAACTGAATTTGGCAACACTTTCAGAGGGATGACTGATGACAAGAGACGCTCTGATTTTTAGTGCGACAGAAAAAGAAAATTAAACGGCAGCTACAGCAGTAAAAAAAAAAAAAATCACTCTGGATACTAGCCATTTACACACTGCTGCGTGAAATCACCCATGCATCTACACATACTGCATGCGAACACACGCAAACACAATGCCCACAAGCTCAGTGCGCACATGCACAGACACACAAACTGAAAGTGAGCTTAGCTGCAGAGCTGCGCCCTGAGGGCTGGTCTGTTGATTAATGAGGGGAGGAAGGTAAGAAGAGGAGGATGAAGCAGAAGTGTTAATGGAGCTATGACAGATTCCTCTAGGCCTGTTGTTTTATAGGCAAGTCTCCAGTGTATCTGTACAATGTAGCAAAAAGCTACTACAGAAGACTGAAGTCCCACTCTGACAGCGGAGGTGAAATATGTAGATCACAGACTTGGATATGGAGAATCATACTATAACCATTATTTAAGGAATGCATTTATCTGTGAGCACATTATTAGAATATTATGGATCTTATTTTCAGCCACAAGATACAGAATTGGGTCTGAAGTAGAATTCATTTCACTGTCTACAAGAACTGGGGTTTCTTGTAAAACACTTCTGAGAGACATACTCTGGGTTAAATGACAGCAGTCTGAATGATTCTCCAGGAACATCCAATCTGTTCATGTCTGGAGGCAGTTGGGAGGAAAATCTCAATAAAGTGCTATTCTTTATTGAGATTTTCCCCAAAAGTATTCACTTGAAAGAAAGATGTGATCTAAAATAATATATTATGGCTAAAATAGAATATACTAAGAAGAGATGGGTACAACCTACCTTCAAGCTAAGGAAAAGATAGATAGGTAATCTAAGCTAATGTTTTTATTCAGAACCACAAATGCAGCTGGAGGTCTCATCCTATGAGGACCATGACCACTCTGGCACTCTTAATTCTTTGTGGCATAGATTCAACAAGGTGCTGGAAACATTCCTCACAGATTTTGGTCCATATTGATATGACAGCATCACACAGTTGCTGCAGATTTTTTGGCTGTACATTCATGATATGACTTGCTGCAGAGTTTCCTGCTCTTAGTTGATAGAAGTGGCACCTGATGTGGTCTTCTGCTGCTTCAGCCCATCTGCTTCAAAGATCTGAAACCTTGGCTATAAGGAGTGGTTATTTGAGTTACTGTTGCCTTCCTATCAGCTCAACATGGCATTTTTAACTAAAGAATTGCCACTCACTGGATATTTTCTGTTTTTTCACCATTCTCTATAAACCCAAGAGATGAACTACTGAAATACTCAGACCAACCCATCTGGCACCAATAACCATGCCACATTCAAAGTCACTTACATCACCTTTCTCCCCCATTCTGACGTTCAGTTTGAACTTCTGCATTTCACCTTGACTGTGTGTGCATGCCTAATTGCACCGATTAGCTGCCACATGATTAGTTGATTAGATATTTGCCCTTACAAACAGTTGACCAGGTGCATAGAAAAAAATATTTCAGTGTGGGATAAAGTGCAACACAGACTGCCCAACAGACAATCTGACATCACAGAGAGAGGAAAAACAAATTAAACCAGCAGAAAAAACAGTGTTGATATAATGGATTTTTTTTTTAACAATAAACCTTTTTTGATGGTAGTAATCATTCTAGTGGTTTTAATGATTGCTAACTATTAATAGCATTTGCCCCCTTCCATGACAAAAACCTCTTTTGATAATTAGGAACAACTGGAATCAATAATGTGAAAAATGTTTAAGTGAGGTCTGGGCAGAGATTTATTCATGAAAGTGACTATATAATAGAGGCACATTTTTCACCATGACTAATGATTGTTGAGCTGTTGTTCCCATATCTTGTTAGAGATGCAATTCATCAGGGCCAATAAGAGGTGGCAATTTGTCTTCAGGGTTTATCTGATGGAGGAAGCTCATGAAAACCAAAGGAAATGAACACACAACATATAGCTCTGCATATCTGTGAGGTAATGCGCTGAGTCCAAAGAGATCTATCACAAAAAAAGAGGAGCTAAAAGTAGGCTACATGCACCCACGAGGCACAAATAAAATCATAAACAAAACTAGTCACATTAAAAATCCTCTGTCTTCTTCGGCTCCAATTTCCTTTGGCAATCAGAGAGACGGGGTGCAGAATGCAGCTAATTTTGGCCACTGAATGTAAGAAATGACTGATCTGCTAATTGATATATCCTGACTTCATTGCACAACCTCAGCCACATTTATCCATGTTGTTTGGAAGTCTCAATTGCTGCAAGTCTAACACAGCTGACAGTGTATTTTCCACGCTCCACTGACAAGTACAGTTTCTGGGATGAAAAATCTCCTGACATCCACCATTCTGGACAGCCTGTCATTGTTAATAGTGAGTGCATGGAAGTGGCAAGATCCTATCTTAAATGGCTGTGCCATCTTGGACAATAGACACATTGTTCTCCACTCCTTTGCTTCTGCTTTGGTGGGTGCTTGTGTGCCAATAAGGGGAGGGGGACATACCCACACACCATCACAATACATGCTTTCCACATAAAGGCCACTGGATACTGGACACAAATACCCACTTGTAAGTCAAAAACAGCTGAGAGAGAGAAAGGAGGGATGATGATAACCGTTAATGGAGGGAGTGACTATACACTGAGATGGGCAGAGAGTCCAGAGAAGTACTTAAAGAGTAATAACTCTTCCCTTTTTTAATATTTAGTGTTTGGAAAGATCAAAATCTGCTTTATTTGTGTTGTTAGTGTCTTTATCACTGTGCACTGGAAGCTGCAAGTAAAGCATTTGTTGTTGTTTTACCAAACATATGAGGTTTAGCATCACAGAAGTAATTTTATTCCAATCATTTTGTCAAAACACACACACACACACACACACGCCTTGTGGTTGTGTGCCTCCACCAACCAGTTTAAATCAATATCTGTCCAGTCATCGATGTAATTTAATATGCTTAAATTAGTGTCACTCATTCATGACCCAACCAAAAGTGAAATATGATCATAATATACTCTTGAGTTGTGGCAATGAATGATGGCCAAAATAGTAAGTTGATCTTTGACATGTTGGACACCATTTTATCCAGTTAGACCATTTTAAAAAATATTGATGTGTTAAGAATATAAATTCTTGAGACATGACCAAAAACTTGGTTCATCAGGTCCAACATGATCTTAACCTACTCAGAATTAGTTCATTGTTGAGACTGAGTAAACACTTGTGCCAAATATTAAGAAAAGAAATTCCCTCGAGGCATTTCAGATGTGCTGAATGCATGAGAAGAGGATGGATGGAAAACCTTATGAACGCAACGCCTTCAACCACAGCTCTTGATAGAAAAACAGGCATAAAAATGGTCAAAACAGCAGCTTGTGACATGTGAGAAGGTGAAACCCGAGAATATTTGTCATGTTTTGTTTGGGAAAAAAAGGTTGATTTTGTTGGACTAAACAATTAAATGCCTAATCACTTCAGCTCTGAATGGATTTTCCGTGATTTCAGCCTTCTTTTATTGCCCAAATGTAAATACGGATGGATTCAGAGCTCCAGCAGTTCCTTTTTTTTAAGTCCTTAAATCACAAAGGGTTATGTGCAACAAAACAAAACTACATGCATGCACAAGATTGCAAAATGGTTCACTCATTAAAAACTAATTTTAAGACCTCAACTCACTTCTGCAAATCTATGAACAGGACTGTATTCGTCTTTTTGCAAATGATATCCTTGTGCTAGGATGATGAATAACTTAAGCTCTCCGTCTGCAGCCCAGATTATTGGTTTACTGATTATTTGTTTATATTCAGACTTTTTGGCTGATTGTTTTTCACTCCTCCTCATTCTGGACCCAACATAATGCATTTTTAATGTGTTTTCTTCTTTGACATTTAATGCTGTGGTTCGACCAAGGCGCTCTCAAAAACGCACTTAGATGGCATTAGAGCTGTCCCTCTCAGCTTTATCACTGCTACTATGACTTGCATAAGCAGCATAGTAAATATATTATTTGTATTTTAAAGATCTAAGTTAGTTTGTGGAGTTCACTTTTTATTTGTGCTTAAATTTAAAGGTGAAAGTTGACCAATTGTGCAGTCTAGGACAATGAAAGTACGCTCACTGATTTTAATTTCCAACA
This sequence comes from Pterophyllum scalare, assembly GCA_024447675.2. Classification (NCBI taxonomy): domain Eukaryota; kingdom Metazoa; phylum Chordata; class Actinopteri; order Cichliformes; family Cichlidae; genus Pterophyllum; species Pterophyllum scalare. The sequence continues at coordinate 2,962 of JAMQGT020009138.1, read as the reverse complement.
GCACCCTTAATCTCGGGAATTTATTCCAGCTCACTGAAATGAATATGTGTAATGTGAATGGGGTCATTTGTTGTCACATACCCACAGAGAATTATAACTCTCTTACTCTCTCAGGTCAGTGCAGCTTTATATTGTCTTCCAGCTAACTGTTTCGCCTTGGCAGCGGTATGTTCCTTCAGTATGTGTGGCCACTTTAGCATGCAGTCACATGATCCACTGCTAACAAACATTAATTTTATATAAAAATATATATTTTTAAAATTTCCCTGAGTTGCGAACCAATAGTATCTAAGTGAGAAGCAGTCTGCATCCTCTTAAAGTATTACCGACCTACCTTTGAGCTTCTTCTTCTTCAGCTTCTTTGAAGTGTCAAAACATGTTTGTGAATACAGACAAACTCACCTCCAGCAAACTTAAATTGACCGTTTTTGCCAAGACTCAAAGAAAAGTTGGACGCAAGTGGAAGGGGGGAAAAAAATATTCAGCAGCTGACCTTTTCTATTTACCACAGTGTTCCTAAGCCTGGGAAACATGTACTGTACCTGGACTGAGACTGACACACAAATTATTCAAAGGTCACATTATTCAGCCTTTCAAAGAGGAGCCCATCCCACTGATAGCATCAGCCGTTTTCGCTGAAAGGAAACAAAGAAACCTGTTTTGATGACAGAAATATCACTGCTGCTGTTTCTTAGACGCTGCCAGATTGTGTTTTTCTCTGCACAGAGACACTTAACTTGTTTCTGGCTCTTGTAAGCATTTAGTTTGTTTTCATGTCATCAAAAAAAAAATACTGTATGGTACAAAGCCACAGGATTAAAATTAATTGAGAATCCACACACTGTTCTCTGGCAGCAGATTGTTTACTTGTTTGTCGGGTGCATGTGTGTGCCAATTCAATGTTGAACCAAGCCAATTTGTGTGTGTGTGTGTGTGTGTGTGTGTGTGTGTGTGTGTGTGATGTGTGTGTGTGTGTGTGTGTGTGTTTTTGCCTTTGCACTGTGTCAGGGGGAATGGCCGGTTGGGGTTATGGAGGGTGCAGTGCAGGGTGATGAATAGGATGCTTTTGTGCTCGGGCCCCACAGCTGTCTACAAACCACTTAAACAGAGAAAGGTGAGAAAGAAAGGGGATAAGGTAAGAGAGATAGCCAAATAAAGAGGAAGAAAAGAGCACAAGAGATAAAATAGTGCAGAGGAGATGAGAGCGTCACTGCTCCGCGTGGGGAGTACAGGTGAGATACAGGGAGGCGAGAAGTGAGAGAATGGGTTTAGAGGTGAGGAAGAGGGAGAAATGTGAGAAAGGAAAGGAAAGGAAAGAGAGACTACTTGTGCATTCAAGAACACTGCACCGTTGTCTCTTCAGCCAACACAGAGACAAAGAAGGTGGCTCATGTAGGAAATCGTTGACATTCATGCGCATGGACCAAAAAAAAAAAAAAAAAAGCCTTCAAAAAATAAGAAAAAAAAAATGAGAGAAAGCAGAACATAGATTTGACCTCATGGCCTTAACCTTCACACATGACGGGGTTTGGAAATGAGCCAATCATTGTGAGTGATGCTGATGAGTTCAGCCAAAACTGTTGGTGTTGCTGTGGCCACTTTAACACATATCACATACGGAGAACCACTGGACTGTTTCTAATAAAAAAAGAAAAAGTATAATACATTTTAAATGGCACTGCATTACAATAGAGGCCAATGTGGGAGGACTAGAAGGTCAACTGTGATGCAAAGTCTTGATATGTGATATTTCAGAGACCTTTAAAGCAGTTAAAACATTAAATAACCATCACATGAGAAGGAAAACACCCAGAACCTTTCTGACCTAAGACTTATAGCAGAGCAGAGACAGTTCACGCAGAATTCAGCTGCTGTGACACGCAGGGCTCAATATATTTTCAGGGCCGAGCATCAAAAATTGTGAACAACTTGCATCAAGTGTCTGTTCAGAGGTTTCCTTATTCTTTGATCAGACAGTTTCTTATTTACATCCACTTTTATATATGACTGTAGCAGCATTGTTGAGAGGGTGCCTCACTAATGTTCATACAACCCCAATTCCAAAAATCATAGGACGCTGAGTAAAATGTAAATAAAAAGAGAATGCAATGATTTGCAAATACCATAAACTAAATATTTTATTCACAATAGAACACAAAAACTGTATCAGCTGTTTAAACTGAGACACTTTACTATTTCATGAAAAATATTAGCTCATTTTGAATTTGATGGCTGCCACACATCTCAAAAACGTCAGCATGGGGGCAACAAAAAACTGGAAAAGTAAAAAAGAAACAGTTGGAGGAACATTTTGCAACTAATTAGGTTAATTGGCAACAGGTCAGTAATATGACTGGCTATAAAAAGAGCATCTTATTATAGAGGCAAAATTTCTCAGAAGTGAAGATGGACAGAGGTTCACCAGTCTGCAAAAAACTGCATCTACAAATTGAGGATAAATTTCAGAATAATGTTCCGCAATGTAAAACTGTGAAGACTTTGAATATCATTTACAGTACATAATCTCGTCAAGAGAGTCCAAGAGTCTGGAGAAATCTCTGTGCACAATGGACAAGGCTGAAAATCAATATTGGATGTCTGATCTCAGGGCCTTCAGGCAGCACTGCATTAAAAAAACAGGCATAATTCTGTCATGGAAATCACTGCATGGGCTCAGGAACACTTCCAAAAATTATTATCTGTGAACACAGTTCACTATGACATCCATAAATGCAGATTAAAGCTCTGTCATCCAAAGAAGACATATGTGAACATAATCCAGAAACACCAGGATCTTCTCTGGGCCAAAGCTCATTTAAAATGGACTGAGAAAACTGTTATGTTGCTGGAAGAGTCGAAATTTGAAATTCTTTTGGGAAAACATTTCCTCCCGACCAGGGTTATAATGGTTTTGGATTTTACATTGTAGTTTAGTTTTAGTTAGTTTTTACTTCTTTTTCTC
>JAMQGT020009137.1:0-17031 GCA_024447675.2 Pterophyllum scalare | reverse complement strand
TGTGTTAGTCTACTCGTTCAGTTACGTATTGCTCTCAGTGTTTTTTATGCTCTTGGATCTGTATGATGTCAGTGACAGTGGCTATCCCACAGCTTTGAATGTGAGCACAGAGGATCCATCCACCTGCTGAGCAAACCTTCCCTTTGTGAGGGCGCAGCCAATCAGAATAAAGATAGATCTATAGTGACTCACAAACCATTTTATTTGCAACACACTCAAATCATGTGGCTCAGGGACTGAAGGTGCAGTGTTTTCTGGGGTGTTTTTTTTCCATGTCTTTAAACAGTTATTTTTATGTTCAATAGAAAAGGGACGGTCAAACAGTTACTTAGTGAAGACAAACAGATTTAACCTCAATCAAAAGGTCCAGTTCAGTGTTTTGAATTATCAGCGGTGTGTGATCCACAGTGGTCTGTGTTAGCACACCTACAGTATCAATCAGAAAGAACAGACCCCTAACTGGTGAGGATTAGATAATTTTCAGGAGACTCAGGGGACATGCATTTTTTCCACATTTCTGCTTTGGCGTCCATATTTGGCCCGGGAAGTTGCCACTGTCATACCAAATATATATATATATATAAATATATATATAAATATATATATATATATATATATATATATATATATATATATATATATATATATATATATATATATATATATATATATAAAACTCTGAGTAAATGATGTGTAAAATGAAATGTGTTTTGTTCTGCTTCCTGACTAAACCAGTGAGCTCATGTCACAAGAGGAGAGGGTAGCAAGTGAAAGTTCAGAAATAGCCACAATGTCAAAAATAACCCCTCATTCGTGTCACTGAATGGTTAACGGTTCAAGCATAAATCAGGGTGGCATGAAGCATTCCTACACACGCACTCTGCTAGTATCTAACGCTATATGACAGTTACCCCCTGCTTGTGTTTTTTCCAGTGATCTACAGTGTGTCCCTACATGCATGTGTATGTGGTTGCGTGCGGCCATGTGATACACCGTCCAGGGTTGTCCAGCCTCCCCCTTTTTGTAACTCGCTTGCAGTTGAATGGATCGTATTACTGGCTTCTGTTCCTGCACCGCTGAGCCCACCGCCTCTGCACCAATCACAGCCTGTCGTTATTTTACCTACGAGCACATGCATGCACGAACGCACAGACGCAGGCTCCGACATACCACATCTCTGTGGTTCTCCGCTGCAGGCACATGCGTCCCCGCGTTGCGCTGGCTGCGCCAAGATGAGCGTGGTCACCCCGGTACCATATGAACGGTACCATTTCGCCGCCTGACTGAGTCAGAGCCGGAGTGGGAGGGAGCGAGAGAGAGCGAGAGACACCGAGAGAGAGTTTGTGTCTTTGCTCTCTCAGAACCAATCTTACCTTCTCCTGGAAGAGACCGCAGAGCAGCCGTTTGTTTCGGCATCTTTCTTTTTCTCCACCCCTCCTCCTCCTGTTCTTCCTGCATCCCTCCCGCTGTTGTCGGTCTCCCGGTTTTAAGGCGACACCGAAGAGACCGGTCGTGATTTTGTGGAAATACATTTTTTTTTGTATATTTTTCCCTGCTGGGTGCTGGTAGCGCGCAGTTGGTGCGCGCTTCTAAAAATTCCGGCGAATGGTGGATTTGGCAAACATGGAGACGGTGGAGAAGGAATGCGGGGCCCTCGGAGGTCTATTCCAGGCGATTGTCAACGACATGAAGGTAAATGAAAGTTTATTCCTAATAATTTGTTGCCGCGGTTTAACACATGTGCTTCATCCCTGAGAATGACTGTATCCTGAAGCCTAAAATACCTGGATCTTTAAAAACTGAGGCTGACTTATCTTATTTTTAACAATGACATGGATGACTGAATGATGCCAACGTTTTACTGACAGCGATGCGGCGGCCCGGCAGGTTGTTGGTGCGAAATCCGACCCCCACCGCCTCCCCCACCCCCAGAATACAGGCTGCGCAAGTAAACGTCAATCCATCCTCTTTTTTTCTTTTTTCTTTTTTCTTGGAGCCTGATCCCACCACACCAACCAGACACCAGCTCTTATGTTTTTATACGATTGTGTGGTAGATGTGAACCGTGGCTGGGTCTCATATGAAAGCCCCCGTGGAAGTGACTACATTCATCTCAGTGGCTTGGAGCAGATTGGCGTATTAAAGGCCCTGTCGTGACTGACACATTCCGTCACATACACACACCTGAATCACCTTCAGTATCCTTAATTTTCCCCAACACGCGGTTGTGTTAGAAAAGGTGCGCTCTTGGCTGTTGCACATTAAGCTCCGTTGTCCTTGCCTTTCTGGTTGCTCTGCGTCTCTGTGAGAGTGCAGCGTCATTGATTTTCTGTCAGGCTGATCTAGCGAGAAAACACAAAAGCACGAGAAGCCGTGCAGCCGTCACACACCTACCCTCTCTACCTTCTGCCTCTCGGTCCGTGTGTCCGTCTGCCCACAGCACGGCCTGTCTGTTTGTCTGTCAGTGATTCTGCAGCAACAGTGGACTGGTTCGGTAGTGTCCACTGAATGTGCTCTCCTGCTGCTGTAGGATGCTTTGGATGATATGGTTGGAGATGCAGTCTCGGGTCTGTGTCTGCTTATCAGACGCCCAAGCAGCTCTGCAAGCCTCTCTGAGTGCCTGTCACTCCATGTCCTGCATCTTTCCTTGTCTGCTCCACTAAAATACTGATGTGTGTGCCCATATCTGCGAATGTAAATCTGTAAAGGTTTGGTGTTTACAGATAAAATGCGTGGACCCCCCCCCTCTTTTTTTCTTTTGGAAATGATATTTTTCTGTAACACATTTCAATGCTATGTGTATGACCCCAGATGCTAGAGGTCACAGCCAATGCTCCACACCCATTGTATTGTAAGGACAGATTATTGACTTTATGTTGTTGGTGAGACATGTGGGAGTGGCAGAATGGAATATGATCCTGGATATCAATACTGACCCATGATTCTGATCCATGATTCTGATCCATGATACTAACACATGATACTGACTCATGCTACTGACCCATGATTCTGATTCATGATTCTGATCCATGATTCTGACCCATGATTCTGATCCATGATTCTGATCCATGATACTAACACATGATACTGACTCATGCTACTGACCCATGATTCTGATCCACGATACTGACACATGCTACTGACCCATGATTCTGATTCATGATTCTGATCCATGATACTGACCCATGATTCTGATCCATGATACTGACCCATGCTACTGACCCATGATTCTGATCCATGATTCTGATCCATGATACCGACCCATGATTCTGATCTACGATACTGACCCATGATACTGACCCATGATTCTGATCCATGATACTCGACCCCAGGATACTGACGCATGATACTGACCCAGGATACTGACCCATGATTCTGATCCATGATACTGACCCATGATTCTGATCCACGATACTGACCCAGGATACTGACCCATGATTCTGATCCATGATACTGACCCAGGATACTGACTCATGCTACTGACCCATGATACTGACCCATGATTCTGATTCATGATTCTGATCCATGATACTGACCCATGATTCTGATCCATGATACTGACCCAGGATACTGACCCATGCTACTGACCCATGATTCTGATCCATGATTCTGATCCATGATACTAACACATGATACTGACTCATGCTACTGACCCATGATTCTGATTCATGATTCTGATCCATGATTCTGACCCATGATTCTGATCCATGATTCTGATCCATGATACTAACACATGATACTGACTCATGCTACTGACCCATGATTCTGATCCACGATACTGACACATGCTACTGACCCATGATTCTGATTCATGATTCTGATCCATGATACTGACCCATGATTCTGATCCATGATACTGACCCATGCTACTGACCCATGATTCTGATCCATGATTCTGATCCATGATACCGACCCATGATTCTGATCTACGATACTGACCCATGATACTGACCCATGATTCTGATCCATGATACTGACCCAGGATACTGACCCAGGATACTGACGCATGATACTGACCCAGGATACTGACCCATGATTCTGATCCATGATACTGACCCATGATTCTGATCCACGATACTGACCCAGGATACTGACCCATGATTCTGATCCATGATACTGACCCAGGATACTGACTCATGCTACTGACCCATGATACTGACCCATGATTCTGATCCATGATACTGACCCAGGATACTGACTCATGCTACTGACCCATGATTCTGACCCATGATTCTGATCCATGATACTGACCCAGGATACTGATCCACGATACTGACCCAGGATACTGACCCATGATTCTGATCCATGATACTGACCCAGGATACTGACCAATGATTCTGATCCATGATACTGACCCAGGACACTGACTCATGCTACTGACCCATGACACTGACCCATGATTCTGATCCATGATACTGACCCAGGATACTGACTCATGCTACTGACCCATGATTCTGACCCATGATTCTGATCCATGATACTGACCCAGGATACTGATCCACGATACTGACCCAGGATACTGACCCATGATTCTGATCCATGATACTGACCCAGGATACTGACTCATGCTACTGACCCATGATTCTGATCCATGATACTGACCCAGGATACTGACCCCAGGATACTGACTCATGCTACTGACCCATGATACTGACCCATGATTCTGATCCATGATACTGACCCAGGATACTGACTCATGCTACTGACCCATGATATTGACCTATGATTCTGATCCATGATGCTGACCCAGGATACTGATTCATGATTCTGATCCATGATACTGACCCATGATACTGATTCATGATTCTGATCCATGATACTAACCCAGGATACTGACCCATGCTACTGACCCATGAGTCTGATCCATGATTCTGATCCATGATACTGACCCATGATACTGACCCATGATTCTGATCCATGATTCTGATCCATCATACTGACCCAGGATACTGACCAATGATCACAGGCTCTTTCTAAAGCAGTCATTCTAGTATTGTACTGCTGTACCCCTAATGACAAATAAACTGAGGTCAAATACTGTTGGACATATTATATATTCTGCAAATAAAACTAATCTCCCACATTTCAGCATTAGTTGTAGTAATATAAATATGTGGTTATTTTGTAGTTGAAATGCTGCAAGATAGTTAAAGTGAATGTACAAACTAACTGAAGCAAAGAAAATCTACTTTGCAGTGGCCCGTAAAAGCAAACTACAAAGACAAAGCTTCTAGTACCATAAATCATGTTCCTTGTATTCATGTTCTACATATGCTTGTGCAAAGCTCTTTATAGTTGCAGTGACTGGTAACATGGTAACAATGAAAATATTTAGCTTTACTTGAATAGTGATTGGAAATTAGCAGGAGCAACAGTGTGGTAATGGTTGAGGGTGGTGGTAACGATCTTCTGAGACTGTTATAACTGGATGCATCTTCATTGGTAATCATAAATCAAGGTCATTTCAAGAGTCAAATATGAAAATCACTATTGTGCCAAATACAGCCGTTTGGAGTTGAGAAAGTTCAGATGCTGTGACAACGTCAGCATCTCCTTAACAGGCAACAGGAGGTTGGCATGAAGTATTAGATGCACAGAAGATGTTTGGCAGTATTTTCATATGTCATTATGAAGGAACAGTTAGTGTATCAGAAACCATTTTTGTCTTGAGCGTCAATACTCAAACACAAGCATACAGTGCATACTGAAATGGGCCAAACCTCCTTCAAAGAATGCTGCTTTAAAGGCTTCTCAGCGCTTCTGTTTCATTTATTATTCATTTGTTTTCTAATGCTTCTCTTGATGATGTTAACCAGCTCACTCTGAAAAATGTGGGTCACTATAAATTGGACTAAAGCATTCCTGCTCTGATATAGTTTGGATGAATTTCTCAAGCAGGCGCTGGATGAACATCAGTGAGTGGATGAGGATCGTCGAGTCATCAGCCTGCAGACTCTCTTTGACGCTACAGGAAACAATGTGTCTTTAATCCGTGTTTGTAGCTCACCGAACAAGAAGCCGTTTGTCAGATGTAACGAATTAAGAGTTTTTTCTGTGAAACAGCACCACAAAAATCCACACGATTCATATTTAGATGCATTAGTAAAAGATGTGCATACCTAATTCTGTAATAATGTACAGATGATGACGCGCAGCAGTGCAGCGGCTTCTCTAGCTCTCAGAGTTAAAGTTAGCACCACTACTATCAGTAAAACAACATTAAAATAGAGCACAGCAGAGCTAACGGAGCTAAACCACCACCCCCATGCTCAGCTTCCTCCTGAGCTACAGGCAGCTGCTGGTTGTTATTCCCCACTGCTCCTCAAGACCATGTCCAGTTGTTGCTGCTACAGTAGAACGCCGCTATACCTGTTTGAGTTTAGTTTAATCTATTCTTATCTATTTTTACTTGTCCTAGTTTAGCTATCTATTTATGTATTATTTATTTTTCTGTACTTATTTAAATGTGATTTTATTTATTACTATACTATAGTATATTACTAATATAATCCTATGTTTGACCTACACAGAGACCTGAGAAACTACATTTCCTTCACATTGTCTCATAGTGTGAATGACAATAAAGTCATTTGTGAGCGACTCCAAAACTGATCGTTGAGTGTTGAGACACCATATTCTCTAAAATAAACACTGCGTATTTAAGAAAACAACAACAAACCTCTTAAATGACTATATCGCACATTCCTGCATGCACAATTTTACAAGACAAGCAAACAATATATCATTGAACAAATAGAATATCATGGATCAAAATGTTTCCATTTAGCTGTTAATATTTAAGTATATTTCACCATACCATCACCGTGCATGTGCATGTTCAATCTGATCCAGAGGATCAGAGGAAGAATTAAGATTGAATAAGTCAATAAATTGTTGAATTGTCTCGTTTCTTCAGACTTCAATCATCCAATTCAATAAATGAGAAGAGAAGATTGGATTTTTATGGGCGTATCCAGCTCAAAACAAGCATCGACAGCAGAATCAGCTGTTTGGCATTTGCAGAGAAGATTTGGCAAGTTTTTCATGGGCACAACCCACAGACTCAACTTTGCTGCTCAACCCACAAATATGTGGGTTGAGCAGCAAAGATGCTAAGAAGCATCATTACAACAAAGAAGTAACCAACCAAACACAAACTTCCTCACTTTTGCACTAAGTTTATGTACAGAGTTTCCCACAGATCTCTGTGGCTGTAGCTCAGGAGGTAAGGCAGGCCACCTACTGATTAGAAGGTCAGTGGTTTGATTCCTGGCTGCTCTGGGCTGTGTGCCAAAGTGTCCCTGTGCAAGATGCTGAACCCCAAGTTGCTCTCCGACGCCAGCGTTGGAGTAACCGTGTTGTATGAGTGCTTTGAGTGCTCACTTAGAGTAGACAAGTGCTCTATAAGAACTAGTCCATTTACCATCTGGATCCTATTTGTGGCGGTAGCATTGTTGATGTGTGTGCACACGTGCCCTCAAAATACAACTTTAAAGGTGCTTTTCTGCAAGTGTTTTAATTGCCAGATTCTGACACACATAGAACGGTGAGTGAATATATTTATTCAATGCAGGCTTATTAGTTCACAAGAAGATTCAAACCCAATGTCTGTTGTCTGCCAGTGTCAGCAGAGCGCATTCACACTGTTTAGAAAGCACTTTTTCTTCCTCATTTCCATCATCTTCCTCTTTCTCCTCCTGCACCACCCTTCCTCTTTCAGTACTCAGCAGGTTCTCCACCCGAGGAAACCAGTCACTCCTCCCGCATGTGAGCCTGTGTGATCTGTATGTGCATGATACATGTAAGCTGGCTTTGATCCGGTTTAGGCTGAACAGAATTATTTTAGATTAATTAATGATGTGCAGTGGGAGCTCATGATAATAAAACTTGACTTTTTATTACTGTGTACAAGAAATATACCTGGGAAACCTTCCCATATACTCACACAGCTAATTCTCTCTGTGTGTGTGTGTGTGGGTCTGAGGTTATTATGTACAGTAGTTGTCTGCAAATGTGTATCCCTTGAGGCTTATGTCTCGCCACTTTCAAGTGAATTGCGCGCACAAACACACACAGCGCGTGCGCGCACACACACACACACACACACACACTCAGGTCACAGAGGGTCAATATGATAAGATGGAGAGGGCGTGTTCACGGTCAGCTGATTAAATCAGGCCATGGATAACGGGTAATATTTTCGTGACCCTGGCAGGATGATGGAATCATTTTGTTGTCAAGCTTGCAGCATTTCTGGTCACTGGATTCTGCTCTGTTGTGTGCATGCTAACAATCTAACAACTTTAAAAAAGAATGCAGTCAATAGGTTCAGAAATATGCTCCAGACTTCCCCAGATGGTAAAATAACTTGCATCGTGCTTACTGTTTTTTTATTGCACTTTAAAAATCAGGTGTTATGCTTTTGTGATTTTTTCCCCCTACATAATGTGCTACATTTGTTGCTGTTGTTGTATTTTTGTTTTTTGTGCCTTTAAATGGTTAGTAAAGGAAAAAAAAAGTCCTCACCGATGGGAATGATTTTCTCCCACAGAAAACGCTGCTCCTGAGCTGCTGGAATGAACCTGCTGGCAATCCAGGCATTTATTCCAAGAACCATCAATGCCACACATCTAAATAATGCTTCACACAAGTGTTGCCTCTGCTAATGCTAATTTTTAATCATGGTCACACCAATTACCTGCAGGAGCAAGCGTGATAGTCTTCATGTATTTGCTGCAGGAACTCCTTGGACTCATTTTACTTTAGTTTACAGTTAGTGTCAGCACTTTCCTGCAGCTACTTTCATGACTGGCTCGGATTGTACACAAACAGCCAGAAGTATCTAGTAACCGAAATGTTATGGGACAATCAAAAATTGTAGAAGAATGCTTTGAAACAACAATAAACTTGAGTGGATGTGGTTCACAGCGCAGCTAGCGTGGAACCAACGATCAGCTAGTTTCTTTGTTGGCATTCTGGGATGTTGCACATATCAAAAATAAACAGTTATGATGCAATTCAAATCATTTCAGAAATTTGTGACACTGTTGCATGAAAAAGTTGCACATTATGCAAAATAGCAACTCCTATTACAGTCTCCATTTGTTCTGTGCGTTAGCCAATCTTCTTTTTTGCTTGTATTTGATGTCTTTATCTGTGTATGAGGCAACACATATATGCTAATATGTGCGTGTGGATTATTCTCTCTCGAAAAAAATGTAAAGTTATGTGTGTGTGTGTGCGTCTTTCATGTGGATGACTGCCCTATAGCATCACTAAATGCAGGCTTTACAATTACTGTGAATGACAAGTTTAATGGAACAAAGGAAATGAAAAAGGGAGAAAAGGCCACCACTGTCATTAAAACATTACTGCTGTGTTGCACCGGAGGATAAGGGGTTAAGACACCACATGTCTGCACAGACTCTGGTTTGATTCAAACAGGGGACCTTTGTTGTGTATCGTAGCCTGAACCAGCGTTTATGTCCTGTTTTATCTCTACTACCGTCTAATGAAGACTAAACGTCATTACTAAAACATTTTGGCCAACATCAGTACCAGAGATGAATTGAGAGTTAAATGGTGCCTGACTCCTCATTAATGTGTTGAACAAGAAAAACAACAACCCCATCAAATCAGGAGAAGTGGAAGTAAACTGGTCAGCAGCCTCACAGAGACGGCTCATTGTTGTCCTTCCCTTTAAAAGCCGGTGACAATTATGGTCCATGACCCCGGGCCATTCTGCAGGACTGAAGATGCTCTGTGGAAGCGTATCATTAGTCCAGTCTGTGCTGTGTTTGTGTCTGTGTGGTCCACGGGACTTCCAAACGCAAGGCTGTTGTTTAGAGCAGAGGCCCGGGTGTCGTTCAACCCAAAGATGGAAGAAAATAGGCAGGCAGGTTTCTCCTCGCAGCTCCTGTTGGTCCACCCAGCCATCAGTCCACCACACCAATAAGCAGACATTTTGACTCATCAGAAAAGGACAGCATGTGTGCTACCACTAACCCTCTCATCAACTTTCTCAGTATGTCAGGAACCATGCAAGCCCCTCAAAAAACAAGAAAAAAGCACTAGCTGGATACAACTTAGCTACCCATTTCAGCGGGATGAACAACCAGCAGGCTTATCAAGGTACCTTCAGAGTTAGCATGGCTTTGTAGCATTTCCAAGACTTCTTACTGAGGTACATCACCATGTTAGCTCAAGCTGCAGACCTGGCCTGCTTTCATAATACTCTATACACACTCTCATACCACTGCTTTGTCTGTAGTAGTTGTGCTGCTTTCAGTCTGTATTGTGTGTTTCCCTACTTCATATTTTTAAAATATCAAAATGTAATTTTCATTTGTATCATCAGTCGCTCTGCTGCCGGCAGATGCCACCAGTGCCTCTCCTTTCATGTGCTTGAAGCTAGACTGGGAAACCCTGGTTTGACTTGATGAGTTGATAAGCACCTTTGTATCCATTTAGTCTGATTGATGATGTTGGGGGAAGTGAATCCAGATCCTGGGTATTCTGAACTCGCTTCATAGCGCAGGCCTCAGCATTCCTCCAGAATTGTTGCTTTGCAAGTTACCAAAGCATCATGGGTGAATGCAAAAACGTGTATATTCACGTTCTCTGTGAATATACACGTTATGTGAAGAGTATGATTTATTGGAAGGGTTTCTGTATTTCTGAAATCTATCCAAGCTGAGGAGGTTTGGTAGAATTAAGGCCAGTGGGATCAAGCTCGCCGTGTGTCATGGTTGTAGGTTTTAAGTTTTAAAGTTTACTTTCCTCTGATATTATTGAATCTTTAATTCCTTTTTTTCCTTTGTGATTATTCGTGTTTCAGTTTTTCAGTTCTGTGATATTAGTTCATGCCTTTTAATTATTAGTAACAATAGTTTTAGTTCCTTCGGTGTTTCGCTGTCCGTCCTTCCTCTCATCTTTCTGCCCGTTCCCGTCTCTGATATGATGTTTTCTCGTCTCTGTATTCAGTATTTTGTCTTTTGAGCACTTCCTGTTTTACTCTGAAGGTGGGCAGTTTTCTGTTGTGCCTGCATGTTTGAACCACACCCTAATTGGCTATGCCTGGGTTAATTACTTTCAGCTGTCTTGTACCCCACATACGTCCTGCTGTCTTCAGGCCTCTCGTATGTCCTGTTCCTCCATCTTTACTTTATTTTCTTGGATTTATCTACTTGGATTCCTGTTTGTGTTTTTGGATTTCTGTTTTCATTTTGAGGCTTTTTTATTCTGAACCTTTGGATAACTTTTTTTAAAAAACTTTTTGTCTGTTTTTGATATTTAATGTGTGCTTTAGAGAGAATCAGAATTTAAAGTAACAAAAATGCAAAAATTCAAAAGCTTACAGCATCCTTTTATTATAAAAACAATAATGAAAAAAAATACATTATTATATTATTATTATACATTGGCATCTTATACATAAGTACAAGATGCCAGTAGGACATATGAAGGAGCATCTCGCTCATTAGAGCTTGTTAAAATCTCTGAGGTCATTAGGGCCCTGAGACTCGTTAGGGTCGGTAGAGATGAATGGGGAGGGCTGGTCTTAGGAGGCGTGGAGGCTGCTTGGGATCCAGCCAAGACAGCTTCACTCAGTGAACCCTTTGTCAGGCCTGTCAAAGCCTTCTCATCACAACTCAGCTGTTTACTGTAAAACACACTGATCATTATGAAGAGGCCGGAGGCTGACAAAGAGAATAACAATGAACATGGCAAATCAATATTCTCCTGCTCATTTCAAAAAGAAAGTTCTCTTCATGCTCTACATGTCATAATCTCATTTCAGAACAGCACGTATGTGTTGGACTTATTCACTCTGTACGTGCTTACGTTGGTGGGGGGCTTTAGTGATTGTCATGTCAGACTACAGAATAGGCAAGAGCTAATTTATCAAAATCAGTGCGTGTTTTTTCTTTCACTCTGGAAGAATTACAATGCAGCTTCAGGCTGAAAGATAGTTCTAACCATCAGTTTATCTCGCAATATACTTTAGTGTTGCTGCTCTGACTTTACACTCAAACATCATCTAAACGATTCCACAGTGCCAACAAGGAACCCATCACGATCAAAAATGTTCATAGTATAATCATCTTTGGAAGGTGTTCTGACTAGACAGTCGAAACCAGCCCTAACTATAAGCTTGATCATAAAGGAAAGTTTTAAGCCTAATCTTAAAAATAGAGAGGGTGTCTGTCTCCCGAATCCAAGCTGGGAGCTGGTTCCACAGAAGAGGGGCCTGAAAGCTGAAGGCTCTGCCTCCCATTCTACTCTGAAGTATCCTAGGAACCACAAGTAAGCCAGCAGTCTGAGAACAAAGTGCTCTATTGGGGTGATGCAGTACTATGAGGTCTTTGAGATAAGATGGGGCCTGATTATTCAAGACCTTTGATGTGAGCAGAAGGATTTTAAATTCTATTCTAGATTTAACAGGGAGCCAATGAAGAGAAGCCAATATGGGAGAAATCTGCTCTCTCTTTCTAGTCCCTGTCAGTACTCTAGCTGCAGCATTTTGGATCAGCTGAAGGCTTTTCAGGGAGCTTTTAGGACAGCCTGATAATAATGAATTACAAAGTAACAAGGAATGTAAACTGATAAGTCCCAATGCCAGTCAAAAGTCTTGACAAATTTTATCTTTGGTGAGAAGGAGCTATCACCCACAATGTTGCTCTTGTCGTTTTTTAACATGCAGGGTTTCTGTTATGTAGAGGCTGATTTTAACTTAAATCTTTTTTATGAACCTGAAAAAGTAGTTTTTGGTGCCTAAACCTACCCAGCGAGTGGAAAAAAGAAACAAATCTAGTTCCAGTTGAACATCAACCTCCTGCTGACAAACCTGCACCATAAACCACTACCACCTACAGGTGCATTTCAGGATAACAGAGGCAGCTTTGGATGCTGCTACTAGCAGCTAAAACTAACGCAACTTGAACTCTTCGAACACATCTGGATGCCAGTCTTTTAGGTGCTTTGCTAAATTGGAGGTATTTCCTCCCTTGGAGAGAAAAACGCAATAACGTTGTTTGTATATTGCCTTTTGCAAATCACTTACCATCCCTTGGTCACCCCCACCCCCCCACCCCCCGCCCCACTCTGCCTTTCTTATCAGTGAGTCAAAGCAGAGCTTCCATGGCAGATGACTATTATCCCTAGGTAGCCGGTATTACTGCAGCACCTTGTGTGTAATGGGGCGAGGCAAAACTGCATTGTGATATGCCCTGGGATGAGAGTGGGTTAGCTTAGCACAATTCAGCACACTGCTCACATTGTAAATAGCATGTTTTCCATCCATCCATCCGTCCATTTTCTTCTGCTTATGAATTCAGGGTCAATGGAGCCTATCCCAATATACAAGGTACCTCTTGTCAACAATTAATTGTTGGAATTTATTGTGCTTCAGCTGGTTATACAGCATTAACCATGTTCAACTGCAGTAGTATTCTGCATTATAACAAGAATATCTCAACTAAGTTAAGGGAAACTACAGTCAGCATTTCTTGAAGAGCTTTTACTGAAGTACAGATTTGTGCCTGGCTCTGTTTTGATCTCCACACAGCTGCACAGTGCTCCACTAAGCTCATAACCAACCACTGATATTGCCACATGATACAGTGGCAATATAAAAATGCCACCAATGCATGCATGGATTTCATCAGGCGCAGGCATCAAAGTCAAGTTCCTTGTCTCATCTCTGTATCTTTGTAAATGTGCGGGGTGACAATAACGGTTGTTGTCACTTAGACTAAGTGGGCTGAGAGACCCTCAGCGTCTGCTGACAACTCTTTCACAAGACTGGAGCCGTGCAGAAAATAATGACTTACAGTGCAGTAAAGGAAAAGAAAAGAAACAGCTACGAGCGTGAATGATTGATGGCTGCATGTGATCATCCCATCCAATGAATGATAACGTACCTTTCAGTCTCGTCTTTTATCAGTGTGCAGGCCATACAGTGTGTGCGTCTCTGTGTGCCTTTTATGATTCATGAGTGAATATTTATGCTTACATTATGTGGAAATCACTGCTTGGCCCGAAAGATTAAAGCTGAAATCGACATCAATCAGTTTGTTTACTGGATAGCTGATGAAAACCCTTTTTTTTTTTTTTTAAAAAAAAAATTTGATTGGACCTTTTCCCAAATTAATGGCACTGTAGTTTTGAATTGCTGGGCTCTTTCCCATAAACTCCTCTTCTTACCTGCATCAACAACCCCCACTCCCATTTTTGTTGCCCTTTTAGTCTATAGAGTCATTTTGCATTTGTGTACTTTGTGTTACATAGTTGTTACATAATATTCAAATTGCTTCATCTCATTTAATGATTAATAAGTTTACATATTTCTCCCTGAAGTCTTATGAATGAAGTAGAAAGAAAACTGCTATTGATCCTGTCATTTAGACAGTTATTATCAGTGCTTACCAAATAGTATGGATTCCATCAATATCATGTCAGCTCTTTAGGCTTGGACAGTACCTAATTTTTCTTTATACCTTCGTGACATAAGGGAAAATAGTAAATAATGTTAAATTTGTTTTTTTTTGTTTTTTTAAAAAAAGGCATTTTAGCTTTAAATGTAAGGAATTAGCCAACTAAACTATTCAGTGTCGCTGCCATAATTGGCAGCAGAAAGATAAGTGCGTTAAGCTAATTAGTGTCATCAATGTACAACATCGATTCACCGTCGGTTTACCACATGCAGCGACCTCGGGCTGCAGCAACCTGTCTTCTTGCCGGTGCCAACAGCAGATGTTCTAAACAAGCAAGGTGGAACGTGGGACAGATGACACATTAACTCTCTGCAGTCAGACAGTATTGGGATCTAGAACATATGGTTGTCTGTAGCTGCTGGTGCTAGCACTGCTACTGTTACTGTTATACTAGTTAAATCTAAATTTCTGCCTGACTGATCAGAAAAGGGCAGATTATTGTAGATTATTGTGGGAGAACTCCGTGACACTGCAGTGGATGCAGGCTGAACAGAGAAGGAGGCAGACTGGCTAGCCACAACTTTTGAGAGGCAAATAGTGTCTCTAGATTTGGAGTTTTAACAGCTTAGACTTTGTGTGCCGCTGGCATCGCTGAGATTTTACCACTCAGTGAGCTCAGTAGCAGCAGTCCTGTGGTGGCATTTTTGTGCACTGCAGCATCTCTATCAAACACTTAACATCCAGCAGGTCGGCAGCAACTCAACTGTAGGGCGTAGGGTTAACCCTTGGTTATACCCTGTTGTGGACATAGACAGGTTGAGTAGTCGTCCCTGTTATACTTCTCTGAATGCATAGTTGGTGCATTTTAATGTCAGTTCTCCAGGAGGGCTCCGTGTGGTCACAAAAATACTGTCAGGCATGCAGACATCCAAAGAGACCCTCTCCGACAATGCTACGATGCTGCTCAAGCATCGTAGCATTACACCAATATTTGCATTTGTGTCTAACAGTTTTGATCTCTCATTCCTGCTATGATACAGTTGATTGATTGCATGTGTATGTTCATATCTACCCCAGTTTGGCAGATTACACGACATTCACGAGTGCAGCGCATGGTGCAGACATCCCAGATGTTTCACTGATAGGGAGTCTATGATCTCCGGCCTAACAGCGCGCAGTGACACAACAACACACAGATGGTTTCCTCTTTTCCCTCATCACTGTGTTTAGATTGGAATTAGCTGCTGCACTTCATCAATTATGCAGCGAGGCAACGTCTGTCTCATCACTGTCGTGCTGATTCTTTTTCCTCTGAAACCAACTGGCAGTTGGTGGAAGAGGTGTGCAGCACAGGTTTATTCAGAATGCTCAAAACTGAGATCACAAAGGTGACTTTTTCCCCTTTTCAATTTGGTCCTCGAACTGAAACCACAAAACAGCACATGTCTCGTTTATATATATATATATATATATATATATATATATATGAGCTTGAAGGAGAGGTCAGAGGTCATATGTGACATGATATTTTAAATCTTTATATGAGCCAAATTTTAATGGATTGTGAACATGATCCTGCTCTGCGACCCTACTAAGTTTTATCAAAATTAATTGCAAACTTTTTGAGCTATCGTGTTTACAGACTGAATGACACACATGCACACATGACCCTGACAAAGATAATTGGAAGAGGATGGATGGATGGATGGATGGATGGATGGATGGATGGATGGATGGATAGATAGATAAAAATTCCCAGCTCGCCCTACAGGTTGGTCAGGTTGGTCAGTCTGGTCTTATGTACAGTCTGGAGTGACTGCTCTATCTAGCAGTAGCTGATGTTTTGCTCCCCTCGTATATCAGTTGCCAGCCAGGGTCTCCTCCCAGTTGGACATGCCCGAAACCCCTCACCCAGCAGGCATCCAAGAGGCATCTCAGTAAGAAGCTCACACCACCTCGATTGTCTCCTTTTTGGAGGAGTAGCAGCTAGGGTTGTCACAATGATGATCAGGAAAATACTAGACACTTAACATCAATATCATATCAATAACTTCAACAACGCCACTGTTTGTAGTGCAAAAAATACAGTAACACAACTGTATGGTATATATATTAACCGTTTTTAGGGCATGTGACTATTTTTTTCCACACACTGCATGTGACACCTGTTCCATTCCTCAGTGAGGTTAAGATACACGTGTCCTTGAACTATGTGGTTATGAAGAAATGGCCTAATGTCATTCAAAGTTATAATGTGTGTGTTGTAATGTTCTAAAATCCATATTGAATGTTTTTGTAATACACTAATTTTTTTTAACCAAGGAACCAAACGTGGTAACTTCATTGTTCTTTACTGAGTGCCGTATAAAGATTTAAACATATTTTAACATTTCTATTAATGTTACAGATGGACAGGGCTTATATTGTTTGCTGCATAGCTCCCACATTTTATTATTAGTTATAGCCATAATGATAACATCCAGCCAATGGTACTGTTGGGTAATTACTAATAGTTAAAAAGCTAACTTTAATGTGCACAATAACTAGGTTAACATTTACGACTGTTAAAAGTTTCAGTGTTGTTAAAACAGGAGTT
>JAMQGT020009136.1:0-37285 GCA_024447675.2 Pterophyllum scalare | reverse complement strand
ATATCTTTATGTTTGAAGCCTGAAATGTGGCAAAAGGTTGAAAAGTTCAAGGGGGCCGAATACTTTCGCAAGGCACTGTATCAGTCTTCTTCTTATCCAGACTGTGCTCAGATTTTGTTCTAGGATCATTTTAGTGACTCAGTAAAACTTAACTGAGCAGAATAGGTGCCAGTCCTCAGTAGAAGGTTCTGCATTGCAACTATTTATGAACTTACAGTTACAATCATTTAGTGGAAATATACAATTATTACAGATTAAATGTAAAACTAAGGAATCATCTAATCTCATTTTTACAAATAAGTACTTGTATTAGATAAGTGAAGTATTTCATTGTTGTCTCTCAGGAAAATACCTGGCTGATAACTGACCCATTTTATCGAGAGCCTCTCTGAACAAACTGACTGCAGTGGACTGAGGTTGACACAGAGGACAGACTCACACCAGACAGACTCTCC
This sequence comes from Pterophyllum scalare, assembly GCA_024447675.2. Classification (NCBI taxonomy): domain Eukaryota; kingdom Metazoa; phylum Chordata; class Actinopteri; order Cichliformes; family Cichlidae; genus Pterophyllum; species Pterophyllum scalare. The sequence goes on along the minus strand of JAMQGT020009136.1, from coordinate 36,830 downwards.
ATCATCCTTTTCTGAACCCACACAACAGGTCTGCAGCCTGCCCAGCAGTATTGTATAACTTGCATATAGCATTGTGGAACTGTTATAGGTCATGTAATTATTGTATTTGTATTCATTTCATAACATCTGTATTGCTGCAGTTAGACACATGGGTTCTTCGCTCCTCTGAAGTCTGTGCCTCTGTCTCCATCCTCCTCTGGTCGAATGTGTGGTAGTGTTTTTAAAAGTTTTTCACTGCAGCTGCCTGACCAAAGAATTAGAAGGGACAGATTTTAGCTCTGGATGCAGATTTTTTTTGTTGCCCTCAGTCCAGAAAATTTTGGCCATTTAAAAAAAAAAATCCTTGAATAAAATTTTTGTTGTCAGACATGTACATCAGACTCAGACAGATCCAAAGTTAGACTGGGATGAGAGGAGGCAAAGCTGAGGATTAGTTTTTAGTAAGTTATAAACTTCATTAGCTCAAAAAAAAAACAAAACAAAAAAAAGTCGGGGATAAAAGTGTAGTGCTGTGCTCACTGTTTTGCACTGATCCAAGTAACTGCTTCACCCAGCAGCCAGTCAGCTGTCACAAATAAAAGTGGGTATTTCCTGTTGGTGCTTGTGTCGAGCTATATGAAACTAGATTTTCAAGCATCACCTACTGGTATTACAGGGTCGTATGGCATCTTATAAATACACCAATTAACCAGTCAAACCAATATTTTATTTCTCTGATTTAGATCACGTGCGTGCGCTCGCGCTCTTATATATACGGGGAGGTTGTAAGCACGTTAGGCAGCTGCAATGACAAGTCAGTTCACTGGTAAAATAAGGAAATACGTTTTTGCGTCAGAACAAGTGTACAAAGTGTCATTTTAAGTCAATGTATATCTTAAAGGGCGTTCGGTGTTTTCCTTGTATTGTCAGATAGCCTTCCTGTTGTTCCAGGACAGCAGTGTTAGACCTGCAGAGTACATGACAGCATTCTATTTTTATTTATTGATGACAATGACTTGTTGTATAAAACGTGATTCTGTATATGAATAGATTTGAATGGTATCACATGACTCAGAACCCTTAAAGGTATAAAATTTGAATTCTCTCCCCTTTTGTTATCTGTGTAGTTGGGTAACCTGTGTACAGTATAAGGTCTAATTTTTGAATTTATTTCAGTATAATTTTTTAACTCAAGTGCAACAAAATAATTGAGCTATATATGGGTGGGGGAGGGGTAATTTGAAAGAAAAAGATAAATATCTTTCTGGATTCTGTGTAATGCTTTGTGAAAGCAGTGTTAATGTAGAGCTAGCTATTACATGGCCAAGGTTCACACTTTGAGGAATAAGTTTGACATTTTGGTAGATGTGAGTGATGAAATAATCAACATCTGTGCTACATCTGTTAGCATACCAGAAAAACAGGGAAGGGCTAGCCTGTTTGTCAACACATCTGAAGCTCCCTGATTAAACTGCTTTGTTAATACAAAGGTGTAAAAATACCTTCTTTTTTTTTTTCCTCTTAAATCCAGTCTAAGCATTTATTTCTCTGTCGGGATGAAATGCAAGCACTTGTGTAACACTCTGTCCTTTTATCTGGCACCACCAGAAAGTCAGACTTGGTTTATCAAATACATGTTCCCTCAACATTTCCATTAGTCTCATGTCTACTAATTTACTACTAATTTTAGTGGGCTAACATGCTAAATAAGTGACAATGTGGTGAACATGTGTTCAACTCATGATCATGTTAACATTTAGCTCAACACATTGCTGTGCCGCAGTGCAGCCTCCAAGAGGCGCTACCGTAAGACTGTAGACACTTCAGCCTCTTTTAAGTTTTGGCAAAGCTAGGTTAGCCGTTTACCTCCAATTTTAGTTTTTCTGTTAAGCTAACTGATATGGCTCCTGGCTTCAGGCTCAAGGTTGACTTTTGACAAGAAAGTGAATGTTTTTCTTTGTTTTTTTTCCCCAAACTGTCAAACTCATCCTTCAAGTAAGACAGTGACAATAAAAACAGCCACAGAGATGAAGTTTAGTGACCATGGTACTAGTATTGGAACAGGAATTGTTTACTGGGACCAGCTCATCTCATTAATTCAGACCTAACAAAATGGAAAACTTGATCATCTGGCATTCTTAGTTTCATCTACCTTCAGTTCGATTGTGGATCAAGAGTAAACCTTCGTTCCTGTTTCCATTCACCTCACTGGTACCTAAACTCCCTCATATCATACCCTCATATCAAGAGCAAATCCCAGTCATCCAGTCAGTGTTTGAATCCATGGCTTTATTTTGCATAATTGTAATGGTCTCTGTGAGATGACATGATTTAAATGAGGTTGTGGAGCAAGGTTAAGTCGACCAAAATGCTTTCTTTCTTTCTTTCTTTGTATTTTATGTGTGTGTACCCCGGACAGTCAGTCCTCTGTTAAAGAGAATAAGCTGAATATTTTTAAAATGGATAAAAATGGAGAAAAAATGTTTAATGTGAAAAAACACTGTGCTGATACTGTTGAACTTCCTGAATGCTCTGACACTCGACATGAAGAACAAAAGGTGTGTGTGAAGTGTAGCCGAAAAACCTCCGTACTGTACTGTGTGTTGGCATTCTGCTAAATGTAACCAATCGTGATCCTTTCAGCGGCGGCGTACGAGCATTTTAAGCTGATTTAGGACAGTAACGAGACATCAGTGCTCCTATTCAGCGATGCACTACTGTACTTTTGATTGGATGTAGTTTTTAAATATGTAGTTAGTTCAGATCTGGGAGTGTTCATTTTTACTTTTACTTTGTGCAGACCCAGACTGAGAGAACACTGCAGTTGCATTTTGTTGGTATGAGGGACGATGGATGATTGGTGCCATTTAGTTGTTGGTTAAACCTTTGTTTGGTAACCTTTTCTTTCAGTCATGTCGATCTTTCATCTAGCTAAATGGATGAATACATGCCTGAGGAAATATTGTTACCTTCTTAGTGAATCCCGAAGGTATCGGTGCAACAGTCACTGCAGCATTATCTACAGAGACCCACCATACACACCACCCACCATGCATCAGTTTAGAATTACCCCTACACTAATGGTTACATGTCTTTCAGTTTTAAAAGCAACACAAAACTCTTTCACTCTGCTAGTTGCTAGAAGAGTGTTTGAATTTTTCAAAAGGTGGAACAAAACGCATATTTTCCAAGAGCTTTGTCTTTGTGGAGATTTGGTATTATTGCATTGAGAGCATGCAGTGAAAGGTGGGGCTTCTGTGATGATAGTACTGAAATGACATGTTGTGCTGAGTGTCAGCTACCACGTATTAATGTTGAGAAGACAACAAGGAGTGTGTTTATGTGTGCTATAAGCAAGAATGCTTTTTGGTTCTTTACCATTAACCTCAAACACATGTGAAAGCTGTTTGTACAGTACATAACAATGCTAAGATCATCTGAGAAATTTAGTTTGCTTCTTTCCAAAACCAATAAAAGTTATAACTGGATGTTTGTTTCCTGTTTCCTTTCTGTTATGTAATACTGTGTGGTTATTGTTGGGGGGTGGGGGCGCTTTAGAAACATTAGTCTTCTCTTTGACCCTGACTTTCATTAAATTAAGTTCCAGGTTTATGGTGTCCTTAAAATACGTCACGAAAGTAGTACACAACAATGCATACATACACCCACTAGCCACTTTATTAGGTACACCTTGTACACCTACTTTTGCCTTCAGAGCTTCAATACAGTGCTGGAAACAGTCCTCATATGTCCATACCAACATGATGGCTCATCTCCCTCCCCTGACCCAGAGTCAGTTGTGGCAGATGACCACCCCTCCCTGAGCCTGGTTCTGTTAAAGGTTTCTTCCTATTAAAAGGGAGTTTTTCCGTCCCACTGTCACCAAGTGCTTGCTCACAGGGGATTATCTGATTGTTGGGATTTCTCTGTATTATGTAGGGTCTTTACCTTACATTATAAAGCACCTTGAGGTGACTGTGGTGATTTGGCGCTCTATAAATAAAACTGAATTGAACTGAATAGACAGTTACTGCAGACTTCCATGATGTGAATCTCCCATTCTACCAAATCCCAAAAGTGCACTGGACTGAGATCTGGTGACCCTGGAGGTTGTTTGAGTACAGTGAATTTACTGTCATGTTTAAGAAACCAGTTTGAGATGATTTGAGCTCTGCCACCTGGCGTTATCCTGCTGGATGCAGCCATCAGAATTGATTGATGGTTCAGTGCAGTGTAGTCATAAAGGGATGGACATGGTTAGCAACAATACTCAGGTAAGCTGTGGTCAAAATATCACCACACCATTACATCAGCAGCAGCCTGAATTAACGATACAGGCGTTCATGTTGTTCACACCAAACTGTGATCTTACCATCCAGATGTTGCAGTAGAAATCAGACCAGGCAACATTTTTCCAGTCTGTGTAAGCCTGTGTGAATTAAAGCCTGAGTTGCATGTTCAATGACAGGACTGGCACCTGGTGTGGTCTTTTGCTGTAGCCTTTCTGCTTTAAGGTTCAATGTGTATTCAGAGCCTATACATGCAAAACATCAGTTTCATTCTACCCATCAGTCTTAGCTAGTTAGTGTACTACAGATGCTAATATTGTAAATATTGACAGTATTGTCTTTTTGAGTAGGCCTTCATGTTGATGTTTAAAGCTCAAAGCCCCTAAAATCTAACCAGGCCACAGATGCTCTTGTTTCAAATATGGACATGGATAAAACAGTGGACAATTATGGAGTGAAATGAAATCAGATGAATATAATTTATATCATGAATATCATGCAGGTAAAATAAATCACAGGCTGCTGATGTTATTGTGCTGACCTTTGACTTTGGAAGGAAGGCATGTCAAAATCTGAGTGGCAACTTATACAGTCATGCAACATCTAATAAATTATCTTCTCTTTTTGTAATATATATAATATTTATTTATGGTTGCACATGTACAGCTCAGGTTCAGGAACATGTTCAAAGATGCTCATTCAGACTCACATCCACAAACTTTAACAGTTGCACAGAGATCAAAACAGTTCAACACATGGAGTCAGATTTGGTTCTTAGCAAGGTGAGACTTGTAGGGAACACAGTCATTTTGGTCACTTTAACAATGAGAATAAAAGCAAGTGGGTCGTTCTCAGCAGAGGTGGCTGAGGTCAGTCTTCCTGCAGCCCACCTCACAGCACATGATGGTCAGGATGTTATTAATGTCCCGTTTGGTCAGCTCGGAGCCTGGATTGCTGAAGCTCTCCAAGCTGCTCTGCTCCCCTGTAGGCAGACCTGGAACAACAGAACACACCAGTGAACACTAAATATGAAAAGAAAAGAAAAAGTTGACTTTTCATGATTAAACCCCTTAACTTGGTTCACGAGGATGCTCCTCTGCAAACATCTGTTTCTAATAGTGTAGCTTTACCTGTGCAGCCTGATTGTAACTGTGTGGGAAATGTGAAATATTTAGAGCAAACCCTGTTTACCCCCACTGTTAATGTGACTTCCAGTAAATGCCTTCTCTAGCAGTAAATTTGATCCCATTAGTTTCCGGTTGTTTTTTTTTTTGTTTTTGTTTTTTTCACAAGTGCAATTGATGAAGACCTGGTTTCAGATAAATCCTGCATGACATATGTCCATGCTTCCTTTAAATAAGGAAGCTCTAGATGACTGCACGGATGAACTGAGGGTTATTTGTCTTCTACAGTGTCACTACACTTCCTAATCAGCATCACTGATATGCTAACTGGGTTTATTTGAGTTGCGTAATAGAGAGGCTGCCCAGGGAACCACCTGCTACAGCATTTAATCAATAAGATGCTGCCTCCTCTGACCTAATAAACCAGCAGATGGCACATCGCTGTGTGGGGAAACACCTGTCTGGACAACCCTGGAACTTCAGCCAGTCCATTAATAACATGACACATATGTTATAAGTGGAAAGGCATGTATTTAAAAAAAAAAAAAAAAAGCTTTTAGTGGCGCTTGTGTTTCATTTCAGCAGCAAGAAGATACAGAAGAAGTAATTTTATTTTTAAGCAGTTACACTGTCCACTACAACTTAAATAATAAAAATGAAAGGGAAACCTAAAGTACACAGTTCACTTTTCTTCTTCTGCATCATTCTTGTATCTGTGATAAAAATGAATTCTGAACCACGAGGGGGGAAAAAACAGAAAAACAGCTGAAGCAAATAAAATTGCAGAAATAAATCATTTAGTTACTGAGTGTGCCTTCCTCCTGTTATGGGAAATAATGAAAGCCGAGTTTTCTCACCATCCATTTCTGACTCACTGAAGAATCTCCTCCAGCGGGAGCCGCCACAGGTGTAGACGACGGCCCTGAGGAACTCCCGACCGCACAGCTTCACTGCCTTCACTTCTGCTCTCACCTGGTCCACACACACCGCTGCGCACAAGAGCAGAGGCAAAACCACCAGAGCGCGCATGCTGGATATCTGACTGTTGCTCTTCCAAGCCCACCACAGCTGTTCTGTGTTGTTTTATTCTGGCTGATATCCCGCTTGCTCTCTTGGTTATTGATCTGCTGCTTGCATCCTCCCTTTATTATATACAATTCACCTTTCACTTCATCGATGCTGAGTCTCTTTCCGCCTCCCTCTAACCAGCCCATTAGCCCATCCCATTGAGACACACACACGCAAACTTGTTATGCTTCCGGTTATCTCCACCATCACCACTTTCAGCCATCTGAAACAGAGTTACGAGCCTAAGCCTTTTACAACTCAGCCGGCAATCACATTAGCTAAGGTGCAGCCCCCCCCCGCCCTCCGCCCCCCTATGATTACCCATGACTGCGCTGACTTTCACTACACTGCATGGCTAATTAAGGGATGCAAAGTGATTCCCCCTGCAGTCAAACAGACGTTTCTTCTGTTTACGATGCTCTGATGGCCCGGCTGTCTTTGACTTTACAGCAGTTTGGGTTATATGAGAGGAAAAAAGTCAATGTTGACAGTCCATCATGCAATCATTATGTATGCTGCTCATGGTGTGATGTGACATTTCAGTTCGATCATTAACAGTGCAGAATATGAAATTGTATTAGCTGGACATAATGCATGGTTGTGGGAGCAGAAAACAAGAATATAAGTATATACGTATTTTTCAAATATTGCTAGAATAATAGAGTTAAGCATTATTCCCCAATCCTTAAAGTTTCATCCAAACTAAGCCATTGATTCTGATTGATAAGCAATTCCAATAACAGTACCAAACTGTTTACTGATAATATAACTCTTATTGTTTGGCAGGACACACCGACACCCTGTAACTGTAATCACATAAAACAGAATGCTACTGAATGAAGATGGGGATTTGATCTTTGTGCAGTTTGTCAGAACTTATTTCAGAAATCCCAACTTTATCTCATGCTCTACTTTAACGACAGTGGCGTTTATAATAACGTAAAAAAGAAAACTTTGTAACAACTTTTGACTACAGATATAAACAGATCCATCTGCATGATAACCAAACATGTTACTGCCACCAGTGGGGACAGTATGATATACCTGAAAGCTCTGAAACAAGTTTTTAATTAGATTTTCATCTTCATTCCTGAGGCAAGTAGGCGCTCTTTTTGTCTGGTAGTCACAGACGAGTTTCCTTTTTACCTTTCCTGCATCGTACAACTCCCAAATGTGAATAAAAACAGAATGCAATCATTTGCAGATCTCACAGACTCATATTTTATTCACAATACAATGTAGAAAATATATGAAATGTTTAAACTGAGACATTTTAATATATCATGAAAAATATTAGCTCACTTTGAATTTGATAGCAGCAACACATCTCAAAAAAGTTGGGGTTGCGGCTGAAAAATTAAGTGGTCCTAAAAGAAACAGCTGAAGGAGCATAGTTTCAGCTAATTGGTAATCTGGCAGCAGAGTTTGCTACATGACTGGGGTTAAAGAGCATCTTGGAGCCATCGAGTTCCTCTGAAGTAAAGATGGCCATAGGTTCACCAGTCTGCAACAACGTGTGTCAACAAATCGTGGAACAATTTCAGAATAATGTTCCTAAACTTAAAGTTGTGAAGACTTTGTCATCTCTTTGAGCCAAAGCTCATTTAAAATGGAGTGAGGCAAAGTAAAAAACTGTTCTGTGATCAGATGAATCTAAACTAGAAGTTATGTTTGGAAAACATGAGAACTCACTTGGACTAAAGAGGAGAAGGAGCATTTGGCTTTTTGGCTTTTTATCTGCAATCAGTTCAAGGGCCAGCATTGGTATGGGGTGTGGTATGGAGGTCCATAAGTACCTATTAATTGGTAACTTGAACATCTGGAAGCGCCATCAGTGCTAAAATGTATAAACAGGTTTTAGACCAACATATACTATATTGCCAAAAAGTAGTCATTTGTTTGCCTTCAAACAGTACAAATTTGGAGTGACCTCCCATTCATTTGAAAGTATCCTCAAGTGCAGTTGCAGAGACCATCAAATGTTATGATGGAACTGGCTCTCATCAGGACCACCCCATGAAAGGAAGACCAAGAGTTACCTCTGTTGCACAGGACGAGTTCAGATAAAAGCCCACCTAAATGCTTCAGAGTTCAAAGAGCACACACATCTCCAAATCAACTGTTCAGAGAAGAATGCCTGAATCTATGGTCAAATTGCTGCAAAGAAGCCACTTCTAAGGAAGAACAATGGCTTGGGCCAAGGAACACAAGGAACGGACATTAAACCAGTGGAAATCTGTCCTTTGGTCTGATGAGTCCAAATTTGAGATTTTTGGTTCCAAACAGCCATGTCTTTGTAAGACTCAGAAAAGGTGAGTGGATGGTTCCTCCATGTGCAGTTCCCACCATGAAGCATGGAGGAGGAAGTGTAATGGTATGGGTCTGCTTTGCTGGAGATTTATTCAAATTCAAAGGCACACTTAACCAGCGTGGCTACCATAGCATTCTGCAGTGACATGTCATCCCATCTGGTTTACGCTTAGTCCATCCATCCATCCATCCATCCATCCATTTTCTTCCACTCCACTTACCTGAGGCCGGGTCGTGGGGGCAGCAGCCTAAGCAAAGAAGCCCAGACTTCCCTTTCCCCAGCCACCTCCACAAGCTATCCGGTGGGACCCCAAGCCATTCCCAGGCCAACCGAGAGATATAATCTCTCCAGCGTGTCCTGGGTCTGCCCCGGGGCCTCCTCCCAGTAGGCCATGCACAGAACACCTCACCCAGGAGGCCTCCTAGTCAGATGCCCGAACCACCTCAACTGGCTCTTTTCGATGTGGAGGACCAGTGGCGCTACTTTGAGCCCCTCCCGAATGGCTGCACGCCTCACCCTATCTCCAAGGGAGAGGCCAGTCACCCTTTGGAGGAAGCTCATTTCTGCCGCTTGTATTCACGATCTTATTCTTTCGGTCACTACCCAAAGCTCATCACCATAGGTGAGGGTATGGATGTAGATCGACTGGTGAATCAGCAGCTTCACTTTTACGCTCAGCTCCCTCTTCACCATGACAGACCAGAGCCGCGTCCGCATCACTGCAGACGCGGCTCTGATCCATCTGTCGATCTCTCATTCCCTTCTCCCATCACTCATGACCTCCTCGGTGAATCGCCACCTTATCGTAGTGGAGGGGTTTGTGTGTCCCAGTGATCCCAGGAGCTATGTTTTTCAACAGGACAATGACCCCAAAAACACCTCCAGGCTACGTAAGGGCTTTTTGAAAAAGAAAGAGGGTGATGGAGTGTTGTCATTTTGTAGACTCAAACACCAGTATATTCTAATTTATTCTAATATTTATTAGAATTAAATAATAAATCTTTTTATGTACAATATTCTCTTTAAAGGCCTATATGTGCTCTCCTCTACATTTCCGAGGCAAATATTTCATTTTGTACTCCACTACATTTCATTTACAGCCTTAGTTGAAGGTGTACAGCTAAAACTACAGCATATCACTGCACTGTACACAATGTAAAGCACACCTTGTGTGTGGGCTCCACGTGAATATCGATGCAGTTTTCTGCATTGCAGATTACATTTCTTATAGCAGCTTAACATTGACATGGTGTTTACACACCAACCGATCAAAGGCTACAACCCAGGTAATATGTGTTCATTATTTTTCTGGCACGAGACGTTTTGGATGAACACCTTTCTTTTTCTTTTTCCTTATTTCAACACTTAAAATTTTGATTGCAGAGCTTTTGTTTTTATTGCTGCATTTCTTCTTTATCGCACAGAGGTTTTTGGAAGATTTCAGTGCTTTTATCCACTGATCCTTTGTGTGTATATTTTCACTTGGCATTTCTTAGAAACCTTCAACAGATTCTTTGTAGCAATAAAACTATGACTTCTATGTTTACTTTAAAGACAGAAAGGAAAACGTGATGTTTCCAGATAACATTTGTTTTATGGTGTACATCTGGGATTGTTCCTATCTTACTGAGACATTCAGTCGCCCTTTTCTCGGGGGAACTAAATCTTACAAAGAGAGCCACTAGATAAATGGATGAAACAGCCATAAAGCTAATTGGCTCAGGAAGACTGCGTCTTTGGTCTATACAAACCCGTCAGGCAAAAAGCTGACCTCAGCAGCATCCATTGGGAGGTAAAGCACTCAAAGATTGAGTTTGTCTCTGTTTGCCATGTGAGTCAACCATCAGGTGCCTGTGTCATTGACTAACTGAGGGAATAAAATGCTATAAAACAGCACAAGTGCATTAACATACACTACAGAAGAGTATAATGTCAACAACAGGTGAAGTTTACATGTGATAGTATAGCACATTCAATAATAACTCATCAATTGAGAGACAGCTGATAGATACTAATAATAATAATAATAGCTTTCTTTTTAAAGCAGGTCCCTGAAAAGAGATACAAGACAAATAAAAATACATACAAATAAATAATAAGACCAAGTACAACAAATTATTGCATTTCTGTACTCATATTGTTCTATTTTTCATGACTCTGATCACACATGCTAAGTTACAAATGATCACAGATCCCGGTGATGCTTCAAGCTAATTGCACAAGTGCTTTCTCCTCTTATTTTGTTTTTGTCATGCTTCACAAACAAAAGTATTTTCTATAAACTTTTATGTAACCGGTGTGTAAACACGTAGCATGACTCAGTGAGGAAGTGAAGTAATGTCAATATGAAATGGCTCATTAAGAATGTACTTTCAGGCCATTGAACCTCCGTTCATTTCCACGCCGTTGCCTCTGCCTGCTCAGTTTACAGTGAAGGGTTCCTGTTTTCAGCTCACGAAAGTCCAAACGCAGAACATCTTCAGATTTTAGGTAAAATTTCTGCATGTGATCCAGAATTCAGAACAGTAGACTGTTTTTAGTTCCTGGTGAGGAATGTGATAAACAATTGGAGGCTTTAATGATCCAACATGTACGCTCACCTGCCACATTATGTCTCACATGAGATCTATTTTCATCTGAACACAGTAAGAGAAAAAAAATGCAGTTTAGATTTTGTCAGGATTGCCAAGAAACCCAAGATTTGATCTCAGTGGGAATCCCTGGTTATTAAATAAAGTTAAAAAATAAATACACTTTAGTTTTTGTTTTCACTGCGAAGTCAGAAAGCAGTGGTTTTGTGGTCATGCACACTTTTAGTTGACATCATTTCTTTAAACAGTTTTTTGTGTTTTAAATACATTCATCGCTACAACTGTGTCCCAAAAAACAAAATGAAAGATTTTTTCAAAATTAAAGATTTTGGTGTTGTATGGTGATTACTTGATTCTCTTTGCATTGATATTAGCTCTTTATTTCACCCTTGTTAATGTGCGATTCAGGGTTGGCAGCAGACAATATGAACTGAACACCTTTGACAGGGGGGGCTTTCAGCTCAAGTCAAAATATGCATATTTATGATGATAGAGAAATGTAGCCACAGGTATAAAAGTTCAAAATTACTGTATCTGTCTTACATTGCGGAAACAAAGCAGAAGACAAGCAGCAGAGACATGAGAGGTAGCTCCCAGTGTCTGATCATTGCTCAGTGTCCTCCTCAGTCATGCTGGATACCACGATAACTGCAGAAGCACTAAACTACTACTACAGGGACTTTACTGAGCAGGCCTGGACCCTGAGGCCCATCCAGCCTTGGTGCAATTAATATAGTGTATTGTGCTTGTATGAGATTAAAAAAATATCAGTTTTTATGCATTGTTTATGTAAAAAGCTCAACTAACAAAGGTTAGAAGCTCTTGTGAGTTTTGTTGTGGGATTTGAAGTCTTGTTATATTTATATATTTTTGGGATTTATTAAGTCCTCATGTAGAAAATGAAAGCAAGAGGAGGATAGATGGAGAACAGTTTGTGAATCAGGAAGTGAAGGAGGAAGTGAGGACAGTGATGAAGCAGATGAAGAGTGGAAAGCAGTTGGGCGAGATGACCTACCTGAAGACATATGGAGATGTCTAGGAGTGGATTTTTTGACCAGACTATTTAACACAATCTAACAGTGCTAATCACCACACCGGGTTCTCCGGTTTCCTACCACAGTCCAAAGACATGCAGTTAGTGGGGTTAGGCTGACTGGTGATTATAAATTGTCCATAGGTGTGAATGTGAGTGTGAACTGTTGTCTGTCTCTCTCTGTTGGCCCTGCAATAGGCTGGCGACCTAATGCCCCATGAGAGCTGGGATAGCCTCCAGCCCCCCATGACCCTGAAAGGGACAAGCAGAAGAAAATGAATGAATGGGCATTTGTACAGTATAAATAAAGGGTGCAAAAGAATGTAGAAATTATTAAAATTTAAGAAATGTTTGAATAAATATAAAAATAATTTTAAAAGAAATGCTAGAGATATGAGGCACATGACATAAAATCTATTAAGTGATTATGCAAAAAAAAAAAGTAAGTAAGGTTGCTATGTTGTTTGCATTACATTCATGGCTCTTGTTACTAGCCAGAGTTAAAAGAGCCAGCTTTGTGATAAATCTCCTTCATAATCGCTGATGTTTATAAGATGGCTTAGTGACGTCAGATGATAAGCCAGGAACAGCCAGAGCTGCCTCCTGCTCTCCTCCTCCGGGCCTGCAGGGGGCAACAAGCAGAAACGCAGCGTGTTGTAGCTTAGTAGGGACTCAGCGTTTTCGTCAGTGCAGTAAAAATGTCGTTCATTTAGTCATAAAATTAAGAAGGAAAAGAGCAGACACTCGTTATCGATCTCAAGGTGAGTCTTTCCTAATGCGTGTGCAAACTGAAGGAGGTCATTTTCATATTAGCGGGCTAGCCAACCTGCTAGCGTCCCTGTATCTGTTAGAGACAGCTGCACACTGAAACAGTTACTAGTCCGCTGTATTTGTTTAAGAAACTGTGAATAAACTCCATAACTTGTAAAGAATTGTTCAAGTCAGACGACCGCGATTCTTGTTCTCGGGCGTTAAATACCCAAAAGGCGTTTGTCCTAATGGGAAGAGAAGCGTTCACAGCCTCACTCAAGTTAAATGAGTAGCATAGCATGGAGACCGTCCATTATAAGTTTGTGAATGTGCTGCAATGAATATCAAATAATAAAAACTACAGTGTTAAGTGTAAATATTTTTCCTCTGAAAAGTATCATAAAATGGAAAAAAATCATGTGCAATAAGTGTACTGAAAATATCACCATATAACATGTTGAATAATCAATTAATCGTTTAGATTCTAAGTGAGCAATTAAATGCACCTGTTGCACCGGTCAGGCGTAACATCATAACTACCTGCCTAATATTGTGTTGTTATGGATCCCTGTAGGTGTGCTGTGGTATCTGCAAATCTGGAGCTGCTCTGACCCATTAGGCCCTCCTCAAACTCACTCAAATCTTCACGCTTGCCCATTTTTCCTGCTTCTAAAGCATCAACTTTGAGGACAAAATGTTCACTTGTACCCTAATATATCCCACCCACTAACATGTGCCATGATGAAGAGATAATCACTTGTTATCCACTTCACCAGTCAGTGGCCTTAATGTTATGCTTGATCAGTGTACGTAGGCTGTGAAAAGTCTGAGAATCTCACATTTGAGGATTTGGCAGTAATTAAGTGGTACTGTGTTTTAGCTGACAAGGTAAAAATGATACACTGAGTTAACTTTTTCAACTTTAACTGATAGTGCTATCATTTCTCTGAAACAGCAGCATATCTGGATGTGCCATGGAGCCTGTAATGCTTCGAGTTTGGCAGAGAGCCTTTCTCCGCCTCCACAGGGGTCTGATCCTTCCAAAGAGGTTCGACTCAGGCTGTGCTCAACACGCAGCTGTCCCTGCTTCCAGTCACTCGACACGTAGCAAGCCTACCCTCCTGGTGTCTCGTCTCTACCAGCCTTCAAACTTGCGTGATGTGGGACAGGACAGCCGGCTGCCAAAGGAGATGAGCTGCAAGAGCCAGAGGCTCATGCAGCAGGCTGGGCTTATTCATCCATCCAACCCAGGGTGCTACTACTACCTCCCTGCCACTGTCCGCTCCATGGAGAAGCTGGTGAGATGAGGTTTTATTTTCTTGTAGGAGGAATAATAATAACAATAATAATGATAATTGAAGTCAACTGGCAGATGAAAACTAGCTAGTTAATTTTTTGGTTTCTTTGTGTAGCCTTTTTTCATTTAAACTTTGTTTTCTTAATTTCTGCAGGGGGCATGCAACCGATGTAAGGAAGTTCCTTTGGATGCAAATACAAAGGAGAGAAAATAATAATACACTCAATAATTTGCTTAATGACAGGTTCATAGAATAACACAGTATGGCAGGTATCCTCTTCCATGGCATATAGCAAAACAATTGTCTTTTAATGGCCCCTTGCAACAGGCTGTGTATGTGTCAATTTCTCTGTTAGATAAGAAACAATAGTTCCTGAGAAAAGGGTACAGAAGTGCCTGTTTTCTTTTTCTAGTTTTACATCCTGTCACTTTTTGCGTGACCTCTGATGTTTATCTTCCAACCTCCTGATTTTGAACCAATGCATCAGCAACATGTGTGCAGGGATTACAGGCTGAGCGTAGCTGCTCACTTTGGTTCTGAAAAATGAAATAGCTGTGGTCTTTGATCAACAGGTAAGACTGATTGACCAGGAGATGCAGGGGATTGGTGGGCAGAAGTTGGACATGCCCAGTTTGTGTTCAGCTGACCTCTGGAAGACCACTGAGCGCTGGGATTTGATGGGAAAGGAGCTGTTCCGCCTGAAGGACCGCCACGGTGCTGACTACTGCTTGGGTCCCACTCACGAGGAGGCAGTGACGACTCTTGTCGCTCACCAGGCGACCCTCTCCTACAGACAGCTCCCGCTGCTTCTTTACCAAGTAAGCGTTCAGCCTGTTCTCACTTCCAGTGTTTCTTGCTATAATAAGCTGCATTTTTTTTTTTACATTATGATTTATTTTCCCCCAAAAAACAGATCACCCGCAAATTCAGAGATGAGCCAAAGCCAAAGTTTGGTCTTCTCAGAGGGAGGGAGTTTTACATGAAGGACATGTACTCCTTTGACGTGAGCGAAGAAGCTGCTTATCAGACCTACGAGTCTGTGTGCCAAGCATACACCCAGCTCTTCGCCAGGTTGGGTTTGCGCTGCGTTCAGGTGCAGGCAGACACAGGAAACATCGGGGGTAAACTGTCCCACGAGTTCCAGCTGCCCGCAGACATCGGCGAGGACCGGCTTCTAGTCTGTGGGAGGTGCTCCTTCTCTGCTAATGTGGAGACAATGTCATCAGACGCATCCAACTGTCCAAACTGCAAAACTGGCAAACTGGAAGAGTCAAAGGGTATAGAAGTAGGCCATACGTTTTACCTGGGTAAAAAGTACTCTCACATATTTAAAGCCACCTTCAGCAATGTCCAGAACAAACCTACTGTTGCTGAGATGGGCTGCTATGGTCTTGGGGTTACGCGAATTCTGGCAGCAGCCGTCGAGGTGATGTCAACAGAAGAAGGGATCCGCTGGCCGGGTCTTATAGCCCCTTATCAGGTCTGTGTTTTACCCCCTAAGAAGGGCAGTAAGGTGGATGAGGCGGCAGTCCTAGCGGAGGAACTGGTTCATGCTTTGGGGGAGAATCTGCCTCAGCTGAGAGGTGAAGTTGTTCTGGATGATCGCACACAGATGACCATTGGAAAGAGACTAAAGGATGCCAGCATACTGGGTTACCCGTATGTTGTTGTAGCAGGACAGGGAGCTCTAGAGGAAACACCCAGGTTTGAGGTGATCTGCCAGCAGACGGGTGAGACGCTGTTCCTCAGTAGAGATGGACTGTTAGACCTACTGGGAAGAGTGGAAACTGTATGAGTAACGACTCTGAATGTGGAAGTAAATGTTTCAGTTTTTTTTTTATTGTGTCTGAGGTGGTGGCCATAGATTATTAAATGTTTTACTTATTTTGCAAAGTCTTCACATTGTTTTAAATAATAGCTATATAGTGTATCTGGGTAATAGCATGACTTTGAATACTATAATGTATTGGAGAGGAGTCTGCAATTTCATTGTTTTACAGTATCTCATGTACTGTTGCTAATAAAAAATGAGCCTTTGGAGATTAACTGAAATATACAGTATGTGTATTATATATACAAATCACTGCTGTCATTTGGGAAACAGCATATCCACATCATGAAAGTCATACAGAAGTGATACAACAGAGAAAAGCAAGTGAAAAGGATGGAAGAAATATTCAGTAAAAGTAGGACTATCCCACAGTACAGATCTCTACTGTGAGTGTTCCAGTACACAGTATGAAGTACATGTGAATTTGATGCTTAACAAGGAGTGTGATCAGTGTTATACTGATCACACTCCTTGTTTGTGTAATCTAAAAGACCTTTTTATGGCTGATGTTTTAACTTGCAGCTGGAATTAATATCAGTGAAAACTCATCCTCATTCATTGTGTACAAGTGCGCACAATTTTAGGATCTCTCTTCTAATGCACCACTGATTTATTTTAGTAGTGCTCGTCCTGACACAACCCTCCCATATATCTAGATTTGGGACTGACACTGGGAGTCAGCAGCTTGTGACCCAGTGAGGCTGAGTTTCTGTTTCCTCCTGGAGTATTCTTTTTACTCCTACACGTTTCATTTTTAAAAATAAATTATACATATGCATAACACTAACAATCACAGTGATGTCCATGGTCCCTGAAAAATAAACGTAGAAATGAATACACATTTGTCTGTATTAGTAATGACTAATCCTGATCCTATTAACTACATTTAAATTAATAAAATAACAGACAAGAACTGCCCATGACTGACCAATATGTAGCAGTGTATGGGATGATGCACAAGTATCCACTATGTCGGCTGATGTGCAGCTATAATAAAAGAAGTCCATTCGCCTTTTTTTTTTTTAAACAGAGACTAAATACAGGTTTATTTTTATAGCACTAGCTGACAGTAGTTATCCATGTGCAGTGAATGCTGTAAGGTAAAGAGTGAACAATAAAGACAAAAAAAACCCAAAAAGCCAATGATTCACACTAAATTGATGACAGGTTTAGGTAATATTAAGATTATTCCAAGCAAAAGCACCTGGTATGCTTTAAAAATGTGATGCGTTGCTTTCCATGGCACACACAGGTAGAGCTGAAATAATTTATTTTATTGAAAGAAAAGTATTTGGCGCCTATTCTGATAATACCGTGTCTAATACTGCTTTGCGACCATTGCTCTTTTTTTTCTCAGAATAGGTGAAGACGGACCTTCGGAATTATGTCTTTTTGTGCTGCCGAGTTTTGGGAACCCAGTCCAGTAGGTGGCGGCAATGCACCTCTAAGCTGGTTTACCAAGCTCCAGTAAAACCCCAAGAAGAAGAAGAAGAAGCAGAAGAAGAAGAGAAAAGAGTTTGGGAACTATCTGTCGGAAGTGAGTTTCCGCACGGATCTTTTCTGGCGTGGTACTGCTGTTGCACATGTGTAAACAAGGCAACTTGTGGATTAAGTAACGGTTAACAGGCCGGTGACAGTGAACGTCTGTCACAGTCAATATCTGAACACAACAAGCAGCGTTTTAAACCATATTTTGAGCCAAAATGGCGTCCTCGGTACACAGTGACAGCGACGACGGCATGGACGAGTTTATGGACAAATTCAAGACCCAGCGATATAAAAACGCTTTCAGTGAAAACAACTGGCAAGAGGTAACGTTGACCCGTGGAAACTATCTGCGTGTACCTGAATGAACTGGGTTAACATTTATTTATTTTTATTGGTGTTAGTTAACAACAAGAAGCTAACATGACCAGTGCCTCTCTCTTGGTTCTGCAGGAGTTTGATAAAATACCCATGTTCATGAAAAAGGCTCCTGAAGAGATCAGCCCACAGGAATACCCAGAACTGGCCTGCCTCCAGTCCATTATCCACGACGAAGACCGGCCTCCCGAGGGTGTGTGAACCGCAGCTTTATCTCTCCAAGGCGTTGAAATTCTTCCTAAAGCTGCTCAGTGTGTCTTCACTGAAAATTGTCCAATAAGTGTGAGATCTTTGTTCTTTTCCAGAGCAAGCAAAAAGCCTGAAAGATGAGGGCAATGCATATTTCAAAGAGAAGAATTACCAGAAGGCAGTGGTGGCCTACACAGCAGGTTTGAAGAAGAAATGTGCGGACCAGGACCTCAACACTATCCTCCTCACCAACCGAGCGGCATCACACTTCCATCTGGGTACAAACAACACAGTTAATTAAATATGAGTGCCTTCATTCTTACGAAAGATTATCTGTCCATCCATCCATCCATCCATTTTATTTCACTTATATGGGGTTGGGTCATGGGGCAGCAGCCTAAGCAGAGAAACCCAGACCTCCCCCTCCCCAGCCACCTCCTCCGGCTTATCTGGGGGAACGCTGAGGTGCTCCCAGGTCAGCTGATAGACATAATCTCTCCAGCATGTCCTGGGTCTTTACCAGGGTCTCCTCCCCGGGCAGACCCAGGACCGGCCAGTCTCGATGGCCTGGTGTTGGTCCGCCAGGTTCACCACAACCCTACTGCTCCTCCTGTGGGTGGTGGGCCTACAGAAGGACAGGCCCATGTTTCTTCGGGCCGCGTCCAGCTGAGCCCCATGGGCTGAGGCTTGGCCACAAGGCGTTGTCCCTCAAGCACCCTCTCCAGACCCAATTGCAGGGTGGGGCCTTGGTAACCTAGTACCAAAAGATTGCATTGATTAAAAAAAATAAATAATTGAAAAACATTTTTTGATCTTATGTCTGTTTTTTCCCCATGACACAGGTAATATGCGCTCTGCTCTGAATGATGCTGCAGCTGCAAAGGAGCTCAAGCCAGACCACCTCAAAGCCTTGGTCAGAGGTGTGTAATATACTGGGTGTGGGAATCTAGTGCTTGTTCCAGCTTAGAAGCTCCAAATTGTTAAATCCAAGTTGGCGGTTTCTCTTATTTACTGCATTTTTCTAACCCTTTTCTAATAGTGATATCAAACTGGTAGCACTGAAGCATTTGCACACCTAAGTGATATACAAAACTTTTTATTTATTCTAATTCTACATCTCATTCTCTTGAGGTGATGCTGAAAAGCTGTAGGTCTGAGTCTGCTTTTTTGTCTGTACAGAAAACTGATCAGCTATAGTAACATAACAAGAATCCCAAGCCACTTACACAAGATGTTGCATATTTTATAAAAGTAAGCTTACACATGAATATTAGAGATGCACTGATCAACCGGGCAGGGACTGGAATTGCCGCTCACCCTCACGTATGCCATTACGAGCTGGTCCATTTCATGCATGCATAAAATACACACAGCGGTGCAGGCAAATAGTTCTGCTCTCACTCACAGCCACAGGCTAATATGTCACTGGTGTGAAAGCTCTTCATTATGAATGAAGACGCAAAGTTCACCAAAGTAAAAGGCACGGGGACCCGCACGAAAATGTACCAGCACACCTAATCAGACACTTAAATCACCCTCACCCAGCTGAACATGGACATTTTAAAGATGTTAACAAAGGCAAAGTGGCTGAAGTTAAAGCTATCCAGAGCTCAGAGCCAGCCACAAGCCAGCAGCCTCGGTATGAGCAGTGACAGAAAGAAAATTATGAAGACAAGTTTAAAAAGAAAAAAGGGTATGGCAGGCCGTTTTAACGTAAAATCCATTTGTCTGACTCTACATAATTACATTAAAGATATCTAAAAATACATTTTTGATAAGACAAAACTACATTTTGACTATCCAGAATGGTAATTTAAGATATCTGTAATTACATTCTGACTAGTAAGAACAATAATTCAGGATATCTTCAGTTACATTTTGACGAGTCAAAATTCCTTTCAAGATATCTCAAATGACGTCACCGGATTCGTCATTTGAAGGGTCACACATCCGTAATTACAATTTAAGATATCTCAAACCTAATTATTACTAGTCAAAATTACAGTTCTTGATATCTTTAATTTAGTTTTGCCTAGTCATTATTTGCTTTCAAGATATCTAGAATTTAATTTTCACTAGTCAAAACTATATATCGCCTATCTAAGAATACATTTCAGATATCTTTAATTACTGTGTCATTCAAGATATCTTTATTAGAATTATGACTAGTCAGAAGAACAAATGAGATATCTCAAATTAACTTTCTGACTAGTCATAATTCAGTTGTAGATAGGTCTTTCAGATAGTCAGTAATTCATTGAAGATATCTTGAATTGAAGCCTCCATTCAACTCAGTGGTAAATCTGACGTCATTTCAACTAGTCAGAATGTAATTAGAGATATATTAATTTACTAATACGTCTATTCATAAATCAGTTTCAGATATCTGGAATGTAAGTGTGGTGAATTGGATTTTATGTTAAAGTGGCCTGCCATAAAATCAGTGATTCTGCAGATTTCTGAAGCAGTCTTCAAGTACACGATTTTCGCGTTCTCCGCATATCCCATATTGAAGAGCTCCTTCTATATTGTTGCATTTTCTTACAGTTTTGTCCACAAACCGGCCAGCGCCGTTGCAGCCACCTGAAATTGTACACAGGCAATTGTTTGGACAACTCAGTGCAGCACAAGGGGGCTTACACGCAGTCGCTTAATTCAGATATCTAAAAACGTAATTCTGACTAGTCATAATCACGTCTGAGATATCTTAAATTGTAATTACGGATGTGTGACCTTTCAAATGACGAATCCGGTGACGCCATTTGAGATATCTTGAAAGGAATTTTGACTTGTCAAAATGTAACTGAAGATATCCTGAGTTATTGTTCTTACTAGTCAGAATGTAAATGCAGATACCTTAAATTACCATTCTGGATAGTCAAAATGCAGTTTTAGGTATCTTAAATGTAATTAAGGATAGTCAGACAAATGGATTTTATGTTAAAACGGCCTGCCATAGTGGATTAACTGTTACCTGATGCACCTGCTTTTGTTTGCTAAGGTAAAACATATCAGGTGAAGGTGGGTGTGAAGTATGTGCACTTCTTTCCTGTCGTGGAGCGCTTTACCTTCAGGTGTTTGAGTGAAAGAAGATCCTGTAACTTAATCCAGTTTTAGGGAAATTGTCGGGTTTAATAATCTCTTTATTATGAAAATAATATTTTGCATTGAATAGAAGTTTGTTCTTTTTTTTGTTGTTGTACATGCTGTCAGTTACAGTTCTTAGAAATGGGTAAAGGGCAGAGGTCACTGTTACACAAAGAGTAACTTTGAATCAGCCAAGAAAACGGCAATCAGTGTGTCGCTAATAAATACATGTAAGTAAACATTTACAGGATTTTCACATGAAAACAACAGAGTATGGTTTAATAGTGTTATGTACTGTTGGAGTTGAGGTGATATGAGTTTGCAAATCAGAGTTTGTTTTGTGGTTTATAGCAATCATTAAATAATGACTGTGTTCAGAGATTATAATAATAATAATAATAAAAACAGTAAAGTGAATCCCTTGTTTGCGGTTCTGCAGGTGCTCAGTGTTGTGTGGAGCTGCGTAAATTTTCCGAGGCCATGCAGTGGTGTGATGAGGGGCTCAAAGTTTATCCTACTGATGCAAAGCTGCGGGAGCTGAGAGCAGCAGCAGACAAGCACAGAGTAACTAATGATTTCAGATTATCCTCCCCCAGATGGCATGAAGGCTTTAAAGGAATACAGGGTTAAAGTCAATTTTGATTTCTTTTTGATTTCTTAGAGAGCAGCAGAGAGAGATGCCAGGAAGGCCAAGTCCAAAGAAAAAAAGTTGCATGGAGAGAAAGAAGCTCTTCTAAGTGCCATAAAGGTAAGCGTCATAAATAAAGCATGTAACCTGTGGAACTGCGTGAGACGGTATCAGTTGTTTTTGGTGTCTGTACACAGGATCGAGGCATCAAGCTCGTGCAACCGGCGAAGCCTCAAAATGGTTCCGACAGCGAAGATGAGGATGAACGCTCTTCGGCAGCGATAGCAGAGTTAAGCCTGGATGGCCTCAGCTCTCAGGAGGTCACTGGGGCTCAGGTGTGCCTAGATGAGGAGGGCTCTCTGCACTGGCCCGTTCTCTTTCTCTACCCCGAACATCAGCAGAGTGATTTCATCTCGGCCTTCTGTGAAAAAAACTGGTAAACTATGCCTGCTTTCTGTGACCAAGATTAAGTTAAATTTATATACAAGTAGCTATATTAGTTATCTCTTAATTATATTATAGTCTGCGGATTATTTTTCTGATCTATGAATGATGCTCCCATGCACCAGAACAGAGAGGCCCAAACTTTTTAAACATATACAATTAGATCCTAAGGATCGACTTGTATAGGCCTGGTGGGAAATGTTAGTGGTGGTAACAGTGCAGTGATTAGTAAGTATATTGAAAGAAAGGGAACTGTTCTGATAACTTATCAGCTGATTCAGAGATTTAGCAAAAAAATATTTAATATCTGAAATAATAATCAACACATTAATCAACGCTGTGATTAAATTACCTGTTTCAGATATCTGTTGGCTGAAGTAAGCACTGCATGAAACTTTTAATAGAGAAAATGTAGATTTTGCAGCATCGAAGACAATCACATGAAGCCAGTTTGTGTAATGTAATTGCCATTTACGACCACAGGAAGTCGCTGTTTAGCAGAAGTGACGTGCGTTGAGAAGGTTTTTTAAGGGTGACGGTTTTATCCAGGACAGTTACTTAGAGCTTTACCTTGGCAAGATTGTTTTTGAAAAATCACTCCTGTATTTTTCAGTTTCATAGACCACCTGGCAGTCATGTTTGAAGAACTTCCTCCTTGGGATGCAGACAGAAAATACCTCCCACAAAATCTGCAGGTTTGTATGTTGTGTGTATATTCAGGGATTAATAATTTTGTGCATCTGGTATTTAAGGAGTAATGCAACAATACATTAACATGCAGTATTACTGTATGTTCCTATTTCAGTGTTAAACTTGTTATTTTTTGATATTGTGATGAACTAAATTAAAAAATATTCTGTAGTTTAAGTTGTTATCAAACTTGTATAAAGCCGTTTTGTGGCTCCAGAGGGAGCCGAGAGAAGACTGGTAGGCTGTTTCAGGTTAAAAATGGGGAAACATCTTTGGCTTCAGTTGTTAAAATTTGATTTCCGTTAATATCTTTTGTCGTCTTTTACAGATTTACTTTGAAGATGAGAAGGAGACACTGTACCAAGTCAACCCTGAGATATCACTTTTAAAAATACTGCAACATAAAAGGTATGTTTTAGTGATTTATTTTGTTTCATTTGCACCATGGCCTCTAAGAGTTCTCTTCATATAAGAGATAATTAAATCAGAAGCCAGGTCATCTTTATAATGGTCTTTTTTACTAGGTCGAAAATATGGTTGTCAAACCATAATAATATATTATTTCACCTTGTACCTGCTGTTAGCTTTATGTTCCCTATCATAGATGCTTCCTCCCTATATCTGAGAGGTTATTCACTCTTAGTGAATGTATGCTATCTGTACCATTGCTTCAGTATTCCTTGTGGTAGCTTTATTCATACTGTTTCCCTGATTGAAGCTTTTCCGCTCTGTTAACAGGTATTTTGTCAAGGCAGGAACTCCCAGCTTCATCGTTTTAGTAAAGGACTCTTCATACTGGAAGCAGTTTTTATCGGGGAGGAAAATAAATGGACTGTAAGCAAAAGCAGATCTTCAATTCTTGGACACAAGATTCTCTTAAATTCTCAATAACGGGCTTATGAAACATCACTGTAAATGAAAATAAAGCATGAGATTTTGTAACGCAAGGCATTTACGTTCTTTATTTCTGTCTGTAAAATAAAATAAGTGTTCCAGTTGGTGAATTTCAGAGTTCAGACAAACAGATGATTGATTAGCAGAGCATGGCCTTTCTGTGTGGAGTTTGTTTCCCTGTGTCTGAGTGGGTTTCTTTCCCTGAGGGATGCCGTTAGTGGGGTTAGCTTAATTTGTAATTCTAAATTGCCTATAGATGTGAATGGTTGTCTCTCTGTTAGCCCTGTGAAAGACCTGTTTAGGGTGTACCCCGTCTCTCGCCCCATGGCAGGTGGGATAGCCTCCAGTGCCACTGCGACCCTGAATTGGATAAGCAGGAAGAAAAGGGATGGATTCATTATTAAGTGACATTTTTCTCTCACTCAGGTGTTTAATGCCACTGACACAGTAAACCTGCCTTTCTTGCTGATCTATTATTAACTGTTAATGTTGTTTCTGTTGTCCTAAGCTTAGTGTTTGGTCTGGTCAATCAGAGCTCTATTGGACCACTTTGAAAAATGGCTGAGCCTCAGGCGTACAGCCTTAGATCATACTTGTTAAACAGAGCATGCTCAGTAATGATGCGTCCTTCTTCAGGAGCCTCTTTGACATTTGGCTGTATGGCTGATCCCTTGTTCTCTATTTACATGCCTCCGTCAGAAGTGATGTAACCACACATAGTAGCTGTTTCCTATTTAACAGATGCCTTCAGTATGACACATTTCATAACACCAAGCTTCATTTTAAAGGGATATAAAATGAGGTTTTTTACTGTACTCCATTTGGATCCTTTGATTCTTTGTTAAACATAAGAAAGCTGAATTAATGAGCAATTAATAAAAAAAAATCAACAGCTCACACAGTGCAGGACTCCATTTTTATCTATTTGTGTTAAACATATAGCAGTGGAGTCCTGCAGTGTGTGAGCTGATATTTTTCAAATGCTCAGTTAGTTTCAGTCTTTCAGGCCCCATTTTGTGGTCTGGATGTGCGTGTATTTTTTATTTTTTTTGCTGTTTTGTATTAAAGCAAAGCAGCCATTGTTTAAATGCAGAGAGAACACTAAAAAAACAACAGGCATGGCCAATTGATGTCGGTGCTTAAATGCAAATACAGACAGCAAAGACTTGTGACCTAACTTTTGCACCACCTTGTAAATAGGATTGTCAATTGATCTGAAACAGAGGTTGGTGCATCTCATTTTAAGGACGCAAAGCTCTCAGAAGAAGTAGGAGTCCAAAAGTGAGAGCCAATGTCTCTGATTTAATAGTTTTATTGAGTTAACACGGCATTTTTATATCAGTTTTTACATCAGATTAGATCAAACACATTTTGCTCAATAAATGCCAGCAGTTTTTATTTTTTTAACAGATAGATTAACAGAATAAAGTTAAATACAGTGAAAAGCTATACAGTCAAAGCAGCTTAACTTCAAATGGGTGACTCACCATTTCTTTTATATACACTAATTTTTATGTTTATTACAAAGCTACTAGAAATATTTCATCATACGCTCAATTAAAAATGATTCCGTTTTCTTGTTTCACTGACGGAAACATCAACACAAACTCAGATTTCACTGTGTCACTGAAACCACAGAAACTCCTGGTTGTGCAGGCATCATCATCATTGGTGTCTGGACAACTGGAATGGGCTGCATGTTAACACAGTTGTTATACTGTGTGTTGACAACAGTCGGGTTTTTCTTACGGTGCTTTAGCTCACGATGCATCTGACACCAGGAGCACGAGGCACAGCAACAGGAAATTAGGATGTCCTTACAGAGAGACCCCTGCAGAAAGACAGCACAAGCAATGCTTCATTTTTTTTTCTTTCCACTTCTTTTTCAGAGCATTTTGTCGTCTCATGCTTCATACCTTTATACCGTATCTGTTTCGCATGGCAGCCCTAATAGACAACGCTGCAGGAGGAACAGGCATCCCACAGAATATATCACATAAGGGGAGACAGTTGTTCTCTCCAAACCTTCCTGAAACAGTGCAGGCAAGGCAGGGGCCGCACCAGTAACCATAGCAGCCTGAAAAACACAGAAATACAGCAACAAAGTGGTAATAATGCCTAAGGCCCTAGAAATGACAAGAAAAAACCTTAATCTTCAAAATACAAATTTGCCAAAAGTTTGCTTCTTACAAGTACTCGCATCCTCAAAGCAGTCCAAGAGCCCACTGTCCCAGTCGGTCAAGGTTTCATTTGCCATTGTATGTTGAACTTCAGCCACAGACACTAAATGATTACTCTGTAATCACGTAGAAAGTAGCAGACAAAAACAAGTAAAACAATATCCAGGGTCACCTCATGTCCACACTGCTCAGAATTGTTTCCACTGTACAGCATCTAGACCTCCAGCTGCGATAGTAGCTTTCTTCCATTGATGTAATAGCGATGAGCTACCAGGTCAGTGTGGACGCTGGTCTTCTGCTCATTCATAGTTGCCATATGTGCTGCATATAAGCTCTCTCACTGGGTTCCCTGGCATAGTGGCATTCCATCCATTCCATATTGTCTGTCCTTGTACATGTATGTCTTGTTCCAGTAGCCCACTTCTTATCAGTGTGTGCCGGTTCCCCAAAATCTGACGTGTTGGGGAACCAGGACATGGATCTTGTCAAGCCAGGTGACGTCTGAGCCTGTATGGCTTTAATTTTTTATCTCTCATTCATGTTCCAAGACAGGCTTGAGTAACACTGGGGGTCTGGCCTAAGGACCCTTACTCAATACATTCCCTGTGTTTTATTTATTTTTATGAAAACATATTTTTAGCATCCTACCTTCTGGTTTGAGGTTAAGAGGGTTAAATATTTGTTCGTCATTATAAACGCACTACTTCCTAAAGATTACAGAATGAAGTCTGTTTCCAGGAAGTTGAGTAAAGTATAGGATGGAGGGAAACATTCAAACTACAGGCAAATGAAACGGTGCACATAAAAAACATGAAAATGGTGCAATTAAGGACAAAGAAGTTGGTAATTAAAAAAAAAAGTATTCTTGTTTAGACAAAATGTAATTAATTTTTATGGCACATTACAGTGGACACATTGTCATTATAAAATGTAGGCCAACACTACATTGACAAAGTCTGATTTATTACAAGTCTAACTTATGACTATTTTATATTGCTACATAAGTTTCCATTTTATATCCACCCTCCTCCGTAATGAAGAAAAATAAAACAATGAAAAATCTGAATATCTGGAAAATGAAATAGCAGACTTTAAAGTGTCATTAATACAAAGCACTAATGAAAAAAAGCAAAAAAGACATAACTACAATTTTTTTACTTACATCTGGTTATCCTCCGCTCTGATGTCTCTCCTCGGTGTGCTAATAAAGACTGCACCCAGTAATATTCTGTTCGTCTTTAACAAAGAGCTGTTACATACAGTCCAAGTGAAAAGTCTGATCACGCTCACGTGACTGATACTGCGTGTATTTGAATATTCAAAGAAGTTTAAACCAGTTCTACACAAGTTAAGTGAAAGTGAACTACTGAAAACACAGGCAGTGGCTTTATATAAAACTATTACTAACAACACAAATATCACAACTGAAACAATAACACTCTAATACATATAAATGAAAGACAGTAAGGGGCTGAAAGAATAGCTAAATGTATGTATGAATCACTGCTGGATTGTAGCCTGTTTGCAAGAATATGCAAATAGTGAGTGAACAGAGAACACCGAGTTCAGGATGATCGAGCCTACAGTCCTCAGTGGAAGCAGCTTGTTAAAAGCAGTGTTAAACTTGGAATACAGTTTGAGCAAGAAACACAGCTGCAATTTTCTTTTTGCAGTACTTCCAGTCGGCAGGCGGCAGACAGTGTAGTGCTTCTTTATGCTGAAACAGCAACTAAGTCAGGGAAGTGACAGAGATGGAGAAAGGGTTGCAGTGAGGACTCTTATGCAAAAGGTTTGGAGAGTAATTTGGTGAGTGGTTCAATCAGTGGTTGTGCTTGTTGCTAGGGAAGGTGTTAAGGTTCAGTTTACCTCCAGAGACACACCTGCGAGTATCATATTACAGTATTACAACTGTTTGAAAATCACAGTTAATCCAGCCTTTTTTGCCTGTGCATGGAGAATGCCTGCAAACACTCAACTATAACAACAGTCTGGTTATCTGTTGGGCAGAATGCTCAACTCGGAGCTCTTCACTTTCAAGCAGTCTTTGGTTATGTGATATTTAAATGAGCAGAACCTGTAGGGCGCTGTAGTTTGTCTACATGGCAACTATGTTTGCATGTTTGAAATATGGTGTGCCAACCCATCAGTGGGAGTTTCTTTTTTCTTGTTTCTCCTTACAGCACTTCCTTGGTGAACAGAAATGCTAACACTGTAAAAGAGACTTTTTGAATGCTTGAATTCAGACTTCGAAGCATCATTATTTTAATTGAACAGTATCCATTTGCAGATGTGCATATAGCTGTTGTTATGGCTAGTTGCCGTTGCTTAGCAAGGAAGCTCCCCACTTTATTTATATATTTGTGGCATTGGCTTTCATTCATAACAGAGAGAAAGAGAAATATGTGATTCCAAACTCTGGCAGCAATTGTAGAATTTAGTGCAAACAAATACCGACTTTTAAGCTTACTGGTAGAAACTCTGTTTTTGCCTCATACTGTATATTGTATTTCCATGAACTGTATGTTCACACATGTTTCAATAAATCACTGTATTCTTTGATATCACCACCTTTATTCTTTAACACAGCCTGAAGTCTGCATGATGATGCAGTAGTTAGCACTGTTACCTAACAAGAAGGATGTGGATTCAAATCCACCTGAACATGCAAACTTGAAGCTATGGCAAGTACCTTAACTAAACATACATGTTCTCTTCCTGTTTCTGGCTAGTGTTTCTTTATCATTCAAGTGACAACAAATATTCAACTAAAAAGTTAGCAATCCTGATTTGTTAATTGCTCACAAAACCAACACATGACAAAATGACAACAAGCCACTGTTCCTTGTTGTAGTTAGTTTTCAGTTTTTAGAGCTGCTGAATCTGACTTGAAACCTTAATTGGATGAAACCTCTCAGAACATCATTATCATCATGATTATTCAGAAACTAATAGACATTTTCATACTGTTTATTTCAAAAATGATTACAGGCTCTGATTTCACTACTTAAATGCATCAAAGGAAACTCAGAGATGTGTCAGATTTCTGCTAGTTCCACTATGATACCACAATCACTCCTGGTTGATCCCCAAAACCAGCTGCAGATGGTTGCCCCTAAAGCACCATCACCACTGGACAACTGGAATAGGCTGCATACTGATGACATTCAGGGTTTTCTTGCTACTTTAATGCTTTAACTTGCGATGCATCTGACACCATGCCATTAATCACATTGATCCAGTCTTTTCTCGTGCAGCTTTATAGAGCACATGGTGGTAAAGCCGGTTTGTGCAATGTTATTGCTAATTGTGACCACAGGGTGACACTGTTTAGCAAAGTGACACAAATATACACTGAAACGTTAATACGATTTTTCAATTTATCTTCTCCCCTTCAGCCTCGTAGAGCACCTGGTGGTCAAATAATTACAAATAATTTTGTACTTGTGGCTTTTAATGAATAATTCAGGCCATGGGAATATATTAATATACTATATTCTTAAACTTGTCACTTAAATCACATTGTGATTAACTAAATGAGAAAAGGATGTCATCCTGTTTTTAATGTTATTGTAGTGGAACTGTTTTTAAGTTGTTCTTTCTCCAGGCCTATAGGGGCGCAGTTGTGCACAGTTCACTATGTTGAGCCGATTAGTGAATAGAAGGAATGAGCAGTAGTTGTCTCATGAGGCAGGCAAAGCATGGTGCATCTCTGCAAACCCAAAGCCATCCGTTCCTTTCTATTCCTTTGAGTGGCAATATGAGTACGTTTCAAGGTTATCTGTGATTGTTAGATTTGATGCATATGATTATTGAAGTAAGTTTGAGATGTTTGATATGCTGTATGTGGCAATCTAGTGGGTCCAATCCGGGCTCATGCAGTGTGACCGCTAATTTGAAATGGACACTTTAATGCACATTATAAGATCAGTGGAGATGTTTATTTGAGTTAAGTGGATGTATTATAATCTATATACTGATTACCTTTTCTGCATTTTGTATTGTTTCAGTTTCACACTTTTTTACATTAAATCCTGTCCAACTACAACACGTGCCTGTTCCTTGGAGGAAGTGATGTAAGAGAGAGTTTAGCTGGCTGTGAATCTCAATATAGGACACGGGGTCACATTGAGTGCAACAGTACAGTGAAATCATAGCACTCAACGAGGGACAACGAGCGGCAGTTCAACCCAATCATGGAGAAGTCAGAGGCTGAAGCTCAAAACAACGAAGAAACAAGGTCCACTCGCTCAACGAAGTCTTCAGTAAAACTTACTGTTAAATCATCAGCAGGATGTTCAAGTAGGTCATCAGCATTAAGCCGAGCCAGTATGGCAGCAGCAAGGGCACAAGCAGAAGCTCAAGCAGCAAAAGCCAGATTAGCCTACGCTGAAAAGGAGATGAGCATTAAGGTTGAAAAGGCCCGACTAGAAGCATCTCTTGACGTACTCCATCTCCAAAAGGAAGCTGATGCAGCCATGGCTAAAGCAGAGGTGATGGAGTCAGCAGCAACTCAATTTGACATAACTGACTCAAAGGAAGAGTTGAGATTTTTGGCCCTACAAACAACCCCAGAGCAAAAAGTGAGTGAATACATAAATAAACACAATTATACTGACCTGGCTCAAGACAATGGAAACATGCTTCAACACGAGGACAGCAAACATCAGAATGAACAATGCAAACAACCAGTAATGTACACACCTCTTAGTCCCAAACCAGAACCAGTGCAATACCCTTTTATGCCACAGCAGGGAGCAAGCTCACATCATAATGCTGACAACACAATAAGTGACCTTGCCAGATTTCTAGCTAAGAGTCAGCTAGTAACTGAAGGGCTGTCAAAATTTGATGATAAGCCAGAGAGTTACCTTAGCTGGAAAGCCACATTCCAGAGTACCATCAAGGACCTTGGTCTTACAGCCAGTGAAGAAATGAATCTACTTATTAAGTGGCTAGGTCCTGAGTCTTCTGAACATGCCAAGAGACTAAAAGCAGTCAACATAAAGCACCCACCTGCTGGGTTGAACATGATATGGATGAGACTAGAAGAGTGTTACGGCTCACCAGAAGCAATAGAAAACTCTCTGTTTGCCAGAATGCAAAACTTTCCGAGGCTCTCCAGTAAAGAACCACACAAGCTTCGTGACCTCTCAGATTTACTGTGTGAGCTCCAAGCCGCAAAGCTAGATGGATATTTACCTGGGTTAAGTTACCTTGACACAGCCAGGGGTGTAGGTCCAATTGTGGAGAAGCTGCCCTTCCATCTCCAAGAAAAATGGACAATGGTGGGGTCAAAGTTCAAAGAAGACCACAATGTTAGCTTCCCACCCTTCTCATTCTTTGTGGAGTTTGTGAAAGGTCAAGCCAAAGCAAGGAATGACCCAAGCTTTGCCACAACTTTCAACACAACTCTCTTGCATGCCAATCATACATCCAGCTACAAAAAAGGGAAATCAACAGGTAACTGCAACCAAAAGTTATCAGTCACAGTGCACAAGACAGACATAGCATCAGAGAGATCCTGGACAAAAGAAGCAGATGAAGACATTAAAAGACAGTGTCCTATACATCACAAACCCCACCCACTTAAAAAATGCAGGGGTTTCAGAACTATGCTTCTTGATGAGAGAAAAAGGCTGCTCAAAGACAATAACATCTGCCATCGCTGCCTTGCTTCCACCAGCCACCGAGCAAAAGACTGTACAGTCACAATTAAGTGTGAGGAGTGCGACAGTGAGAAACACTTGGCAGCTCTGCACCCTGGCCCTGCTCCACAAACGTCAAAGCTTCCCTCATTCCATAGGCAGCATGGCGGGGAGCAAGCAAATGCTCAGGACCCAGATGTTACTGCCACATGTACAGAGATATGTGGAAATGAAAACGCGGGGAAATCCTGTTCCAAGATCTGCTTGGTGCAGGTCTATCCTAAAGGTCGGCGAGACAATATCAAAAGAATGTATGCAATAATCGATGATCAAAGCAACCAGTCTCTTGCAAAGACAGAGTTTTTTGACATATTTGATATACAAAGCCAAACTGAACCATACACACTGAAAACCTGTAGTGGTATAGCACAAGTGACTGGCAGAAGAGCATGTGACTACATAGTTGAGTCATTAGATGGAAAAATGAGTTTTCCTCTTCCCACTCTCATAGAGTGCAATGCCATCCCCAACAACAGGGAAGAGATACCCACTGCAGAAGCTGCTTTACACCACCGCCATCTGAAAGCAATAGCTGCTGAAATACCGCCTCTCGACCCAAGTGCAGATATACTGTTGCTAATAGGACGAAACCTTCTGAGAGTTCACAAAGTAAGGGAGCAAATTAACGGCAAACACAATGATCCATTTGCACAGAAGCTTGACCTGGGCTGGGTCATCATCGGTGAGGTGTGTCTTGGCAATGCTCACAGGCCAAGTGAAGTGAACGTTCTGAAAACACATGTATTGGACAATGGCCGTCCAAGCTATCTCACTCCTTGCAACAGTCGCTTCAGTGTAAAAGAGGACTTTACTCTGTGCCAAGCCAAAACCATTTCCAATAAGTTGCCACCTGTTCACCCACACCAAAAGCTCACAGCTGAGAATTTAGGAGAGACTGTGTTTCGTCGCACCAATAAAGACAACCAGCTCGCTCATTCTGTTGAAGACATGATCTTCCTGAAGAAGATGGAGGGATTCTTCAAAGACGACACTAACAGCTGGGTTGCACCACTCCCATTTCGAACTCCCAGACGCAAACTTCCTGACAACCGGTCCTATGCCTACCAGCGGCTCATGTCCCTGCGACGTACGCTCGACAAGAAACCAGAAATGAAAGCACACTTTGTTGAATTCATGCAGAAAATGCTCGACAACCAGCATGCGGAGCTTGCACCATCTCACAACAAAGACACAGAGAACTGGTATCTCCCGATATTTGGTGTATACCATCCACAAAAGCCAGGAAAGATACGTGTGGTGTTTGATTCGAGCGCCCGGTTTGATGGAGTGTCCCTCAACGACATACTGCTTTCTGGCCCGGATCTGAACAACACACTTTTGGGTGTGCTGCTTCGCTTCAGGAAAGAACCGGTCGCCATCACAGCTGACATCGAACAAATGTTCTACTGCTTTGTGGTCCAGGAAGATCACAGAGATTACCTTCGCTTCCTGTGGTACAAAGACAACGACCTCACCAAAGATGTAGTAGACTATCGAATGAGGGTGCACGTCTTCGGTAACAGTCCTTCCCCAGCAGTGGCGATCTATGGGCTGAGAATGGCAGCAAAGGAGGCAGAAAGTGAATACGGAACTGATGCCCGAAACTTCATAGAGAAGGACTTCTATGTGGATGATGCATTAAAGTCTTTCTCAACCGAAGCCGAGGCTATTGATGTTTTACAGAGAGCTCAAAAAATGCTTGCCCTCTCAAATCTGCGTCTCCACAAGATTGTTTCCAACAAAGTGGAAGTGGTGAATGCTTTCCCCCCTGAGGACAGGGCAAAAGACATCAAAGATCTCGATTTAACAACTGATGAGCTCCCAGTCCAGCGCAGCTTAGGAGTAAGTTGGAACCCTGTATCAGACACGTTTACATTTCATGTTCCACAGGAGCAGAAGCCCTTTACTCGCCGTGGCGTACTCTCGACAGTAAACAGCTTGTTTGATCCTCTTGGCTTGGTTGCACCTGTAACCATCAAAGGCAGACTTCTTCTCAGAGAGCTCTCCGGCAGCAACCTTGAGTGGGACAGCCCGTTGCCACAAGACATGTACGATGATTGGAGAAAATGGCATGATTCACTACAGAGTCTCACAAACCTACACATTCCTCGTACCTATGTCACGTTCTCCATCTCACAAGCCATCTTCATCGAGCTTTGTGTGTTCTCAGATGCTTCAGTGAAAGCCATTGCAGCGGTGGCCTACCTGAAGGTCACACATGAAGATGGGCACAATGAAGTTGGGTTTGTCATGGGTAAGGCCAAACTGGCTCCTGTACCGGAGCTCACCATTCCCCGATTAGAGCTCTGTGCAGCAGTGCTTGCTGTGGAGATGTCAGAGGTTCTTATTGAAGAACTGAGAATAAAGATTGACAGGACAACATTTTACAGTGACAGTAAAGTGGTGTTGGGATACATTAACAATCAAAACAGAAGATTTCATGTATATGTAAACAATCGTGTACAGAGGATCAAGCTGTCTTCCCTACCAGACCAGTGGAGATATGTCCCAACAGAGCACAATCCCGCTGATCATGGCTCTCGGTCTGTAGCAGCAGAGAAACTTGTTAGTACTTCATGGTTGTACGGCCCAACGTTTCTTGTCAACCATGAGAGCGTCTCCCTAGAAAAGGGCCCATTTGAACTTGTCGATCCAGACTTAGATGTTGAAATTCGACAGAACGTGACTGTGCTTGTGACCACAACTGCTCCAAGTGCTTTAGGTTCATCCCGTTTTGAACGGTTTTCAAAATGGACTTCCCTCGTCAAAGCAGTGGCCTACCTCCACCATATCTCTCACAGTTTCAAGTCCAAAGATGGTGGCAGTTGTAGTGGCTGGCACCTTTGTAGGGCAAGTCTCGCAGATGAAGCTTTAACTCAAGCAGAGCACACAATCATCAGGTGTGTCCAGTATGAAGTTTATGCGGAGGAAATAAAGTGTATCATGACAAAACGAGACATACCAAGCAACAGTTCCCTTCATAAACTTAATCCTACGATTGATGACGAAAACTTACTGCGCGTAGGGAACGACTTGCAGAGTCCAACTTGCCAAGTCATGAAGCCAACCCTCTTCTGATACCAGGAAAGCATCACATTGCTACACTGTTGATTCGACATCACCATGAAGCCGTCCAGCACCAAGGAAGACACTTCACTGAGGGAGCTGTGAGGGCAAGTGGCTTATGGATAGTTGGTGCTAAGAGATCCATCAGCAGTGTAATACACAAATGTGTCACCTGCAGAAAGCTTCGAGGCAGAACAGAGCAACAAATAATGGCAGACTTGCCTGCTGAACGCTTACAGAGTAGTCCACCATTTTCTTTTGTTGGCCTTGATGTATTTGGACCATGGGATGTTACAACACGCTGCACCAAAGGTGGTCAAGCTAACAGCAAGAGATGGGCAGTCTTGTTCACTTGCATGTCTACAAGGGCCATTCATATTGAAGTGATTGAAACTCTGAGCTCATCCAGTTTTATTAATGCTCTTCGTAGATTTTTTGCGATCAGAGGCCCTGCTAAACAGTTAAGATCAGACTGCGGAACCAATTTCATTGGTGCCTCCAAGGAACTGAAACTGGATCCTCCCAAGCCTGGTGAGACAAGTGTGGAGGACTACTTACACAAACAGAGGTGTTCCTGGGTGTTCAATGCTCCCCACTCATCTCACATGGGTGGCACCTGGGAGCGTATGATTGGCATCTCACGACGTATCCTTGACTCAATGCTCCTACAAGCAGGGAACCCTTCTCTAACTCACGAGGTCCTGACAACGCTAATGGCTGAGGTCACGGCTATTGTTAATGCGAGGCCCTTGGTACCTGTTTCCTCAGATCCAGAGGCCCCTTTGATCCTGACCCCCTCGACTCTACTCACCCAGAAGTTCAGTCCAATCCCAAGTCCACCTGGAGACTTCACCAAGGCCGACATGTATAAACATCAGTGGAAGAGAGTTCAAGCCCTTGCTGACACATTCTGGGCCAGATGGCACAAAGAATACCTCAACATGCTCCAGAGTCGTCAGAAATGGCAGCGCAACAAACCAAACTTGAAAGAAGGCGATGTGATTCTTCTAAAAGACAAGCAACTAAAAAGAAATGAATGGCCTATGGGAGTTATTGTAAAGACCCTTCCTAGCAGAGATGGAGTTGTCAGGAAAGTGGAAGTGAAGGTTACATATGACAAGACTACCAAGGTCTTCTACAGACCTATTTCGGACTGTATCCTTCTTTTGTCTCTAAGAGATTAGTTTAATGTTTAAACAGGTTATAGTGGCATTCTTAAAATAATGCCAGGCGGGGAGTGTAGTGGAACTGTTTTTAAGTTGTTCTTTCTCCAGGCCTATAGGGGCGCAGTTGTGCACAGTTCACTATGTTGAGCCGATTAGTGAATAGAAGGAATGAGCAGTAGTTGTCTCATGAGGCAGGCAAAGCATGGTGCATCTCTGCAAACCCAAAGCCATCCGTTCCTTTCTATCCCTTTGAGTGGCAATATGAGTAAGTTTCAAGGTTATCTGTGATTGTTAGATTTGATGCATATGATTATTGAAGTAAGTTTGAGATGTTTGATATGCTGTATGTGGCAATCTAGTGGGTCCAATCCGGGCTCATGCAGTGTGACCGCTAATTTGAAATGGACACTTTAATGCACATTATAAGATCAGCGGAGATGTTTATTTGAGATAAGTGGATGTATTATAATCTATATACTGATTACCTTTTCTGCATTTTGTATTGTTTCAGTTTCACACTTTTTTACATTAAATCCTGTCCAACTACAACACGTGCCTGTTCCTTGGAGGAAGTGATGTAAGAGAGAGTTTAGCTGGCTGTGAATCTCAATATAGGACACGGGGTCACATTGAGTGCAACAGTA
>JAMQGT020009135.1:0-10619 GCA_024447675.2 Pterophyllum scalare | reverse complement strand
ACAACAAAAAAACTGCTAACCACAAAAACTGAGGCCCCAACAACAACAACTTTTGAACCAACAACAACAGGTGTCACAACCACAACAAAAGAGGTTACAACAACAGCTGCCCAAACCACAACTACAGCTGCCCAAACCACAAAAACTGATACATTAACCACTACAACAGAGGCTGCAACCACAACAACTGAGTCTCCAACCACTACAACAGAAGCCCCAACCACAACCACAAAGGCCCCAACCACAACAACAGAAGCCGAAACCACTACAACAGCTGCCCCAACAGGTACAACTGAGTCCCCATCCACTACAACTGAGGCCCCAACCACGACAATTGTCAAACCAACAATCACAGGTTCTCCAACAACAGCTTCCCAAACCACAGCCACAGAGGCCTCAACCACAACAGATGCCTTAACCAGTACAACAACTGCCCCAACCACAACACCAGAAGTCGCAACCCTGACAACACAGGTCCCAACTACAACAGCAGAGGTCCCAACCACAACAACAGAGGCCCCAACCACAGCAACTGTTGAACCAACAACAACACCTCTCACAACCACAACAACAGAGGTTCCAACAGCAGGTGCCCAAACCACAACAACAGAGGCTGCAACAACTACAACTGAGTCTCCAACCACTACAACAGAGAGTCAAACCACAACACCTGAGGCCTCAACCACTACCACAGAGGCCCCTACCAAGACCACAACCACTACAATAGCTGCACCAACAGGTACAACTGAGTCCCCAACCACTACAACAGCTGCCACAAGCACAACAACAGAGGCCGAAACCACAACAATTGAGGCCCCAATCATGACACCTGTCGAACCAACAACTACAACTGTCGCTCCAACAACAGTTTTCCAAAATACAGCCACAGAGGCCTCAACAACTATAACTGAGTCTCCAACCACTACAACAGAGGGTCCAACGACAACGCCTGAGGCCCAAACCACAACCACAGAGGTCACAACCACTACAACAACTGCCCCAACAGGTACAACTGAGTCCCTAACCACTACAAGAGCAGAGGTCCCAACCACGGCAACTGTCGGACCAACAAAAACAGAAGCTCCAACAACAGCTGCACAAACCACAGCCACAGAGGGCTCAATCACAACAGAGGCTGCAACAACAACAACAGAGGCTCCAAATACAACAACTGTCGAAACAACAACTACAAGTGTTGAACCAACAAAAATAGCTATCACAACCTCAACAACAGAAGTTCCAACAACAGCTGACCAAACCACAGCTACAGGTGCTAAAACCACAACAGAGTCCTTAACTACTACAACAGAGGCTGCAATAATTATAACTGAGTCTCCAACCAATAAAACAGAAGCCCTAACAACAACCACAGAGGCCCAAACCAGAACCACAGAGGTCCCAAATACAACAACTGAGGTCGTAACCACTACCACAACTGCCCCAGCAACTGCAACTGAGAGCCCAAGCACTACAACAGCTTCCCCAAGCACAACAACAGCGGCCCAAAGCACAACAAGTAACTTAACCATGACAACTGTCGAATCAACAACAACAGAGGCTTCAACAGCAGCTGCCCAAACCATGACCACAGAGGCCGCAACAACCACAACAGAGGCCGCAACAACTACGACAGAGGCTGCAACAACTACAACTAGGTATTCTACAACTACAACAACTGCCCCAAACACAACAACTGAGGTCGCAACCGCTACAACAGAGGGTCCAACAACAACACCAGAGGCCCCAACCACAACAACAGTGGCTGAAACCTCTACAACAGCTGCCCCAGTAGGTACAACTCAGTCCCCAACCACTACAACAGCTGCCTCAAGCACAACAACAGAGGCCCCAACCACAACAACTGAGGCACCAACCACAGCAACTGTCGAACCGACATCTACAACAGAGGCTCCAACAATAGCTTCCCAAAATACAGTAACAAAGGCCTCAACCACAACAGAGGCCGCAACAACTACAACTGAGTACCCAACCACTACAACAACTGCCCCAAGCACAACAACCGAGGCCGCAACCACGATAACAGAGGTCCCAACTACAACAGCAGAGGTCCCAAACACGACAACTGTTGAACCAACAACAACAGAGGCACCAGCAACAGCTGCTCAAACCGCAGCCACAGAGGCCTCATCCACAGAGGCCTCAAATACAACAGAGGCTGCAAGAACTACGACTACAACTGAGTATCCTACCACTACAACAACTGCCCCAAGCACAACAACCGAGGCCGCAACCATGACAACAGAGGTCCCAACTACAGCAACAGAGGTCGCAACCACTACAACAGAGGTTCCACTCACAACACCTGAGGCTGAAACCACTACAACAGCTGCCCCAACAGGTACAACTGAGTCCCCAACCACTACAACAGCTGCCCCAACAGGTACAACTGAGTCCCCAACCACTACAACATCTGCCCCAAGCACAACAACAGAGTTCCCAAGCACAACAACTGAGGCCCCAAACACAGCAACTGTCGAAACAACAACTACAACAGAGGCTTCAACAACAGCTTACCAAAATACAGCAACAGAGGCCTCAATCACAACAGAGGTCTTAACCGCTACAACAGAGGCTGCAACAACTACAGCTGAGTACCCAACCTCTACAACAGCTGCCCCAGTCACAACAACCGAGGCCACAACCACAACAACAGAGTCCCCAAACAACAACAACTGAGGCCCCAACCACAGCAACTGTCGAACTAACAACTACAACAGAGGCTCCAACAACAGCTTCCCAAAATACAGCCACAGAGGCCTCAACCACAACAGAGGTCTTAACCACTACAACAGAGGCCGCAACAACTACAACTGCGTACCCAACCACTACAACAGCTGCCACAGTCACGTCAACCGAGGCCGCAACCACAGCAACAGAGTCCCCAACCACAACAACTGAGGCCCCAACCACAGTAACTGTCGAACCAACAACTACAACAGAGGCTCCAACAACAGCTTCCCAAAATACAGCCACAGAGGCCTCAACCACAACAGAGGTCTTAACCACTACAACAGAGGCTGCAACAACTACAACTGAGTACCCAACCACTACAACAACTGCCCCAACCACAACAACAGAGTTCCCAACTGCAACAACAGATTTCCCAACAATAACAACGAATGCCCCAACTACAACAACTGAGGCCCCAACCACAACAACTGTCGAACAAACAACAACAGAGGCTCCAACTACAGCTTTCCAAAATACAGCCACAGAGGCCTCAACCACAAAAGAGGTCTTAACCACTACAACAGAGGGCGCAACAACTACAACTGAGTATTCTACAACTACAACAACTGCCCCAGTCACAACAACCGAGGCCGCAACCACAGCAACAGAGTCCCCAACCACAACAACTGAGGCCCCAACCACAGCAACTGTCGAACCAACAACTACAACAGAGGCTCCAACAACAGCTTCCCAAAATACAGCCACAGAGGCCTCGACCACAGCAGAGGTCTTAACCACTACAACAGAGGCCGCAACAACTACAGCTGAGTACTCCAGCCACTACAACAGCTGCCCCGAGTCACAACAACCGAGGCCACAACCACAACAACAGAGTCCCCACAACAACAACAACTGAGGCCCCCAACCACAGCAACTGTCGAACTAACAACTACAACAGAGGCTCCAACAACAGCTTCCCAAAATACAGCCACAGAGGCCTCAACCA
Organism: Pterophyllum scalare; assembly: GCA_024447675.2. NCBI lineage: Eukaryota > Metazoa > Chordata > Actinopteri > Cichliformes > Cichlidae > Pterophyllum > Pterophyllum scalare. Next base: position 6,922 of record JAMQGT020009135.1, on the reverse strand, counting down.
CAACAGAGGTCTTAACCACTACAACAGAGGCCGCAACAACTACAACTGCGTACCCAACCACTACAACAGCTGCCACAGTCACGTCAACCGAGGCCGCAACCACAGCAACAGAGTCCCCAACCACAACAACTGAGGCCCCAACCACAGTAACTGTCGAACCAACAACTACAACAGAGGCTCCAACAACAGCTTCCCAAAATACAACCACAGAGGCCTCAACCACAACAGAGGTCTTAACCACTACAACAGAGGCTGCAACAACTACAACTGAGTACCCAACCACTACAACAACTGCCCCAACCACAACAACAGAGTTCCCAACTGCAACAACAGATTTCCCAACAATAACAACGAATGCCCCAACTACAACAACTGAGGCCCCAACCACAACAACTGTCGAACAAACAACAACAGAGGCTCCAACTACAGCTTTCCAAAATACAGCCACAGAGGCCTCAACCACAAAAGAGGTCTTAACCACTACAACAGAGGGCGCAACAACTACAACTGAGTATTCTACAACTACAACAACTGCCCCAGTCACAACAACCGAGGCCGCAACCACAGCAACAGAGTCCCCAACCACAACAACTGAGGACCCAACCACAGCAACTGTTGAACCAACAACTACAACAGCTTCCCAAAATACAGCCACAGAGGCCTCAACCACAAGAGAGGTCTTAACCACTACAACAGAGGCCGTAACAACTACAACTGAGTCTCCAGCCACTACAACAGCTGCCCCAGTCACAACAACTGAGGCAGCAACCACCACAAGAGAGGTCCCAATCACAACAAGTTTCGAGCCAAGAACAACAGCTTTCACAAACACAACAACCGAGGTTCCAACAACAGCTGCCGAATTGACAACTACAACTGCCCAAACCACATCAGCAGAGGCCTTAACCGCTACAACAGAGGCTTCAAATACTACAACTCAGTCTCCAACCACTAAAACAGAGGCCCGAACCACAACACCTGAGGCCCCAACCACAACAACAGAGGCCCCAACCACAACAACTGAGGCCCCAACCACGGCAACTATAGAATCAACAACAACAGAGGCTTCAACAGCAGCTGCCCAAGCCACTACAACAGAGACGCCAACCAAAACAACTGAGGCCCAAACCACCGCTACAGAGGCCCCAACCACAACAAAAGATTTTGCAACTACTACAAAAACTGCCTTAACAACTACATCTGAGACCCCAAGCTCTACAACAGCTGCCCCAAGCAAAACAACAGGGACCCCAACCACAACAGAGCCCATAACAACTACAACAGATGCTGCAACAACTACAACTGAGTACCTAACCAGTATAACACCTTTCCCAACCACAACAACTAAGGCTGCAACCACGAAAACAGCTGTCCCAACCATGACAACTGAGTTTCCAACCACAACAACAGAAGCCCTAACGACAACAACCGAGGCCCCAACCACAATAACTGTCGAACCAAGGACAACTACCACAACCACAACAACAGAGGCTCCAACAACGGCTGCCCAAACCACAACCACAGAGACCCCAACCACAACAACAGAGTCTGCAACCACTACAACAGAGGCAGCAGCATCTACAACTGACACCCCAACCACTACGAAAGCTGCACCAAGCACAACAACTAGCTCCCCAAACACAAGAACTGAGGCCCGAACCACGACAACTGTTGAACCAACAACAACTGTCACAACTACAGCAACAGATGCCCAATCAACAGCTACCACAATAACAACAATTGAGGCCTCAACCACTACAACAGCTACCCCAAGAACTACAACTGAGTACCCAACCAATATAACAACTGCCCCAATCACAACAACCGAGGCCATAACCACCACAACAGAAGTCCCAACAACAACCACAGAAGATCTAACCACCAGAACCGTCGAACCAAGAACAATGGCTGTCACAACCACAATAACAGAGGCTCCAAAAACAGCTGCCCAAATCTCAACCACAGAGGCCCCAACCACAACCACAGAGGCCTTAACCACTACAACAAAGGCTGCAACAACTACAACTGAGTCTCCAACCACTACAACAGAGGTCCCAGCCACAGCAACAGAGGCCCCAAGCACAACAGCTGTTGAACCAACAAGAACAGAGGCTACAACAACAGCTGCCCAAACCACAGCAACAGAGGCCCCAACCACAACAGAGGCCTTAACAACTACAACAGATGCCGCAACAACTACTGTTGAGTTCTCAACCACCAGAACAGCTGCCCCAACCACAATAACTGAGGCCCAAACCACAACAACAGAGACCTTAACCACAACAGCTGAAGCCCCAAACATCGAGAACTGTCGAACCAACAGCTACAACAATTGTCACAACCACAACAACAGCAGCTCCAACAACAGGTGCCCAAACCACAACCACAGAGGCCCCACCTACAACATCCGAGGCCCTATCCACCACAACAGAGTCCTACACCACAACAACAGAGATTCTAATCACCACAACTATGGCATCAATCATTCCAACAAAGGCCCTTACTGCTACAACAGAGGAAGCAACACCAACAACAGCTGTGCCAAGCATAACTGTGGAACGAACCACAACTGTTGTGCCAACCACTATTGTCTCAACCGTGATAACAGCCACCCCAACCACTACAGCTGCGGCAGCAAGTGCAGCAACTGTGTTACCAACCACAACTGCGGTGTCAACCATAACCACAGTTGTACCAACCGCAACAACAGCTAAACAAACCACAGCAACAGTTGCCCTTACCAGTACAAGTGTGGCACCAACCATGTCCACTGTGTCCTCAGCCACGACTGCGACAAGTGCACCACCAACCACAACAGTTGGCCAAACCAGCACAACTGCAGCACCAACCACAACAACAGCAGCACAAACCACAGCTACAGTTGCCTATACCAGTACAACTGTGGCACCAACCATGTCCACTGTTGCATCAACCACAACAGCTACAACTGCAGCACCAACCATAATAACAGTTGGCAAAACCACCACAACTGCAGCACCAACCACAACAACAGTTGGCCAATCCACCACAACAGCAGTACAAACCACAGCAACAGTTGCCCTTACCAGTGCAACTGTGGCACCAACCACGTCCACTGTTGCATTAACCACGGCAGCTACCACTGCAGCACCAACCACAACAACAGTTGGCCAAACCACCAAAATTGCAGCACCACCCACAACAACAGCTAAACAAACCACAGCAACAGTTGCCCTTACCAGTACAAGTGTGGCACCAACCATGTCCACAGTTTCCTCAGCCACGACAGTGACAGCTGCAGCACCAACCACAACAACAGTTGGCCAAACCACCACAACAGCAACACAAACCACAGGAACAGTTGCCCTTACCAGTACAACAATGGCACCAACCATGTCCACTGTTGCATCAACCACAACAGCGACAACTGCAGCACCAACCACAACAACAGCAGCACAAACCACAGCTACAGTTGCCTATACCAGTACAACTGTGGCACCAACCATGTCCACTGTTGCATCAACCACAACAGCTACAACTGCAGCACCAACCACAACAACAGTTGGCCAAACCACCACAACAGCAGCACAAACCACAGGAACAGTTGCCCTTACCAGTACAACTGTGGCACTAACCATGTCCACTGTTGCATCAACCACAACAGCGACAACTGCAGCACCAACCACAACAACAGTTGGCAAAACCACCACAACTGCAGCACCAACCACAACAACAGCTAAACAAACCACAACATCAACAACTAAATCACAGACAACTGCAACGACAAAAAGTAATGCATCTTCTTTCAGAATGAATGTTCTCCATTTTCTACTGGGACTCCTTCTTTTTTTGCTGTATTAGAAACTGTTTAAATCAGATAGAAAGGTACCAAACCACTAAAAACCTTTGAAAGGACCTTTTGAAGCTTTAAACAGATATAAGAACAGGGTCTGGGTAAAGCTAGGAGGGAACAATATTTAACACGGCGTTATCCCTTTCCAGGTGGCTCATAAAGTCTCATATTATTTAAGATTTTGTATCCATATAATTATCTATTTATAAAACTCTTCATGCAAATGTTTTGAAAGAAAGTAATGTATCCAATAAATTAATGTAAATAAATATCCATATACTAATAACAAAGTGTGTTGTTTTCTTAATTTTTAAAGTGGACCTCTTTACATCTGGGGATTTCTTTTATATTTGACAGATATACATTACTACAAACATCAAATTAATTTGCCATTCTGTGACAGCATTTCCTATTGACATCAATCACACCTAAAAATAACATATGTGAAAGTAATAAAATTTTCAGCAGACATTATGGTGGGCTTTTTTTTTTCCATCTATCCATCCATCTTCTTCCACTTATCTTGTTCAGGGTCGCCCAGGGGTTTGAGCCTATCCCAGCTGACATCAAATTTTCCAAGTGTACTCAGTGGTCTGTAAGATTAGAAAACCACTATTATATATGGCATGGTGTGCTGTGTGGCAGGAGAAGGTAGACCCCAAAATGCAGGACTCACAGGCAAACTTCACTGAAAGGTTGTTTAATTGAGAAATGGTAAACAAACATTGCTGTACTGGGTTGGATGGGTGCCAGAACTAAATACAAGGAAACTAACGGGCAGGGTGACACACAGCAGAGGGATCATAGATCACTGTACAGTTGCACTCAATTGAGATTCACAGCCAGCTAAACTCTCTCTTACATCACTTCCTCCAAGGAACAGGCACGTGTTGTAGTTGGACAGGATTTAATGTAAAAAAGTGTGAAACTGAAATAATACAAAATACAGAAAAGGTACTCAGTATACAAATTATTACACACCCACTTAAATCAAATAAACATCTCTGTTGATGTATAAGGTGCATTAAGGGATTCATTTCAAATTAGCAGTCACACTGCATGAACTCAGATTGGATTTACTAGATTGACACATACAGAATATCAAACATCTCAAACTTACTTCAATAATCATATGCATAAAATCTAACAATAACAGACAACCTTGAAACTTACTCATATTGCCACTCAAAGGGATTGAAAGGAATAGATGGCTTTGGGTTCGCAGAGATGCACCATGCTTCCCTTGCCTCATGAGAAAAACTACTGCTCATTCCTTCTATTCACTAATCAGCTCAACATAGTGACCTATGCACACCTGCACCCCTATAGGCCTGGAGAAACAACAACTTAAAAACAGTTCCAGTACACTCCACGCCTGGCATTATTTTAAGAATGCCACTATAACCTGTAACCTTAGAGACAAAAGAAGGATACAGTCCGAAATAGGTCTATAGAAGACCTTGGTAGTCTTGTCATGTGTAACCTTCACTTCCACTTTCCTGACAACTCCACCTCTGCTAGGAAGGGTCTTTACAATGACTCCCATAGGCCATTAATTTCTTTTTAGCTGCTTGTCTTTTAGAAGAATCACATCCCCTTCCTTCAAGTTTGGTTTGTTGTGCTGCCATTTCTGATGACTCTGGAGCATGTTGAGGTATTCTTTCTGCCATCTGGCCCAGAATGTGTCAGCAAGGGGTGAGCTCTCATTCACTGATGTTTATACATGCCGGCCTTATTTACATTGTACATTTTATTTACATTGTACAGATAAAACTGAAGTTCCACAAATCTTAGAAACATGGTGTCAAACCAGATACTTACTCTGGATGGCATTACTTTGACCTCCAGTAACACTGTGAGAAATCTTGGAGTCATTTTTGACTAGGATATGTCCTTCAATGCACATATTAAACAACTATGTAGGCTGGCTTTTTTACATTTGTGCAATATTTATAAAATTAGAAACATCCTTTCTCAGACTGATGCTGAAAAGTTAATCCATGCATTTATTACTTCTAGGCTGGACTACTGTAATTCATTATTATCAGGCTGTCCTAAAAGCTCCCTGAAAAGCCTTCAGCTGATCCAAAATGCTGCAGCTAGAGTACTGACAGGGACTAGAAAGAGAGAGCATATTTCTCCCATATTGGCTTCTCTTCATTGGCTCCCTGTTAAATCTAGAGTAGAATTTAAAATCCTTCTCCTAACATACAAGGTCTTGAATAATCAGGCCCCATCTTATCTCAAAGACCGTATAGTCCCATATCACCCCAATAGAGCACTTCCTTCTCAGACTGCTGGCTTACTTGTGGTTCCTAGGATACTTCAAAAATAGAATGGGAGGCAGAGCCTTCAGCTTTCAGGCCCCTCTTCTGTGAAACCAGCTCTCAGTTTGGATTCGAGAGACAGACACCCTCTCAATTTTCAAGATTAGGCTTAAAACTTTCCTTTATGATCAAGCTTATAGTTAGGACTGGAACAGATGACCCTGAACCACCCCTTAGCTATGCTGCTATAGGCCTAGGCTGCTGAGGGGGGTCCCATAATGCACTGTTTCTTCTCATTCACCTTATTTACTTGTTTATACTTCACTATGTGTTTAATCATTATTATTAATCTCTGGCTCTCTTCCACAGCATGCCTTTTGTCCTGTCTCTCTCTCCTCAGCCCCAACCGGTCGCAGCAGATGACTGCCCCTCCCTGAGCCTGGTTCTGCTGGAGGTTTCTTCCTGTTAAAAGGGAGTTTTTCCTTCCCAGCGTCGCCAAGTGCTTGCTCATAGGGGGTCGTTTTGGCTGTTGGGTTTTCTCTGTGTTATTGTAGGGTCTTTACCCACAATACAAAGCACCTTCAGGTGACTGTTTGTTGTAATTTGGCGCTATATAAATTGAATTGAATTGAATTGAATTGAATTGAGTTGAGTTGAGTTGAGTTGAGTTGAGTTGAGTTGAGTTGAATTGAATTGAATTGAATTGAATTGAATTGAATTGAATTGAATTGAAGTGAAGTGAAGTGAAGTGAAGTGAATTTAATTGAATTGCATTGCATTGCATTGCATTGCATTTCATTGAATTCCCCAGGTGGAGTTGGAA